>PVLD010016949.1:0-43403 GCA_004027595.1 Dinomys branickii
CAGCGTCTGGGGCTTTCCCACGTCTCGCCCCGGCAGCCTGGTCCGCCCTACCACATCTCCCCCGGCATCCCAGAGAAATACGCCCAGTCTAAACTTCCCAGCCGAGGTCCCGGCATTCACGCTCGCCAAGTCTGTCTCGAGCTGGCGGCGCCCATCAAGGAGGTTCGCTCCCTTGCTGCTCACCTGGTCGCCATCTTCCTAGATTCTCTCGGCACAATTTTAACTAGCTATTTAGCCATGTAGTAGAGGAATTTTGAGAAAAAACGTCATGATATTAACCAATAAAATATTCTATATTTGTTTAGGGCAGGTTTGAAAGTACAAATGCCTACATGATACAATATATATTGTATTATTTTCTTATAGAATATTAACTGTGTTTTTTCTTATCTCTCTATATATTACATAAATAGTATTCTCCATTTCACCAAAGTTGATTCTCTTTTATTTTATTTTTTTCCGAATTCAGAGATTGCTCATGTATTCATTTTTCCACATCTTGTTGAGTCATGAGTTCCACAATATTTTATTTTCCTCTTAAATATAAGAATAAACATGCATAGCTGTTATGGTACATAGTACTCACCAATCTACCCAATGTTAGGGCACAATGCCATGGGGTGGAGACCGTTACTGAAAGAGGCCAGTACTCCACTTCAAAGCCCAGATTTCAATATGGGTAATTCTGGCAATACATTCTGAAGAGTTTCCATCATTACCTCAGGTTTATAGATGTCCAAGACTACTACTGGCTTGTTGGAATTAGTCAAAATGGTAATGACAATATATTTTGTACACATGTGCATATTTCAAGGAACAAAGCAATATTCTTACCTAATACCTACTGTTGTAGACAGCTAAGTTATGCAGAAACATTACAGGCAGTCAGACAGGAATAGGCCCTCAAGGATCAGTGCAGAAGCTGAGAATACATTGCAACTGTAGAGGAGGTACATTTCTTAATGGGAATCCCATTTGATTCCCATTTAATCAATATTACCTAAGCAATTATGCACATAATCTTATTTATTCCCCATAGTTTTGTCCTACTTCATGCCCCCCTTGTGTTTTCCCATTGGATCAATGTTACCTAAGTGACTATACATGTGATTTTATTAGTTGATTGCAGTTCTTCCCACCTTAGCCCACCTCACCTCATGATTTTGCTCTGTAAAATTTCCTTGAAAAGTGGGGTCCTTGGCAACTCATCCAGGACCCCCTCCATCTGCCTTACACAGAAGCTTTCTTTCCCCAGTAAATATACCTTTCTTCCCCCAATAAGCAGATTCTGTTCTTAACCTCCATTGTTCCTAGAATTCATTCTTTGATTTTAGAGAACATCAATTTGTACTGGACACCTAGCAGGTAGAGGGTTTTTTCCCCTCTATCACTACCAAGAAGAGGAGTCTTGAGATGATATTTGATAGAGTAGTTAAGACGGGAATGCACCTCAGTATCTGATTCAGAAATTGTATCTGCTCACCTGGTGAAGTATTGCATCATTTGGGGACCTACTTTCCATAACACACAATGTAAAGAAAGAGAGCATTAACTTGGTTCACATTTCCAAAGGATTCAGTCCTTGTTTGGCTGGCTTTGAGGCAGGACTATCACGGTGTTGTAAATCTCCTCAATTCAATACAGGTGGGAACCAGAGTAGAGAAATAGTGATGGAAAGAATGGGCCAGGGCCCAAACGTAGAGCCCAGATTTTTATCTCTATGATCCACTGAGAAAGGTAAAGAACTATGCCATACTAATCTCCTAGACAGCACCCAAGCTAATCAAGTTGACATAATTAAGTTTAACCACCACAAATCAACTGCTGGTATTTACACTCTAAAATAAACACTCAGTTCTCTCCACTGTAACATTTTGCTAATCCAAACACTCATTTTCTTTGCTCTCCTCTTTATGTGCTTGTATAATACTATTAATTTTTTTGTACTCCACTTTGTACTTCATAATTGCTAGTATACCAGTGATTTTTCAGTAGTTTATGACTTCTACATGTCTCCTAGTCTTTGCAGCTTAATCTCCTTCACAAGTAACATTTTACTGGACCTCTTTGCCATCAGTTAGCCTAAAATGGTATTCTTGGTAAAGCTTTCAGGTCAGGCCATTGCCAGCCTGCACTAATCTATCAACAGATCTGTCCAGGCCATGTTCCTATCTTTGTCAAATGAGCTGTGGTCACACATGGTGGGCATCTGTGATCTGAAGCTCAGTGATTCATTTACTGAGAACTCCTCTGAGGAGTATGGAGGTCGTGGTCCAAACTGATGAGCCTCAGAAGGAAATATTCTTGCCTTTTACATCATCTATGACCAGTAAAAATAGTAAAATGTCCCCTATTTCTTCATCTTAACCATAGATTGTCGATAATTCTCCATGATTCATGCACTTTTAATTCAACAATACAACATACTGTTTGATATTTTATTCAATCTTCCTACATCTTCTGAATTTAGAAAATTTACAGTATCTACTCTGCCTGGGAAAGATTTATATGTCTGATACTAAAACTCCATTAAGAGTTGGTAAAGTTTTAAAATATAATTGCAAATTTCCATGTCGCTCTTCACAAAGATCTTATGCATAAAAGTTCAGTGATGATTTGAAGTAGAACTGCTTTTGCAGCTTAATTCACAACAGTGGGTTACTAAAATATCAAATCAATTATTGGGAGAGATTTATATAAAGTGTCATTCCAGGCAGGCAACTAAAGTATCTGTCTTGAATGCTTGATTTGTAATTAGCTATGAAGTTTTAGCACTAGTGAGTTATGCACAGATTCAGACAGGGAGGAATAATTTGACAACAAGGCGAAAACTTTAGCATGAATAATGTCTTTCAAGTGTTCATTTCACAATTTTGATTAATACCTATATCTATAATTTCCTATTCCCATTAAAGTGAAGTAGAATTCAGTTTTCTGAAAAAATGCTAACATTGGTTTTACACATTTATAATTTTGAAGCTACTGCATTTCTATATCAATCCAAAGTTAAAGTGCTCTATTGGTTATAAGGTACATTCTGTTTTTGTTTAGAGTATTGCTTATTTACTTCTCACACATCTAGGCCATGTGCATGTTTATGTCTAATTAGAGGTAAAAAACTGAAATAGTCTAGTGGCAAATAAATTAATACTGCCTAAAATAACTTGTTTTGCACTCAATTTTTAATTTAATGTGACTCCAGATTAAAATTCAGCTGTGATAATTGGGCAAGTTGGTAGAAAGCAACATTCAAAAATAAGAAGTGAATGAAAGAATCATCAGGATTGAGCCCTATTGACATGCTACTCTAAATTAAAAATAAAAGACTACTGTTTTTCATTACTTTTTCCTCTGCTTTACTCTGATTCTCAATCAATTTCAATATGAGACAAAATGAAAATGGCCTATTAAAAAAAAATAGCCAGACTACTAATAGAACATACATTTTAAATTACCCCTCTTCTATTGGATAATCTAAAAATAATAAATGAGATCTGTTCTCTTAGGAAGTTTTAGGATATGAGACAGTGTTAGAAATTATAGATAATTAATTTCAGTGCATCTGTATAAATTTTTATATGTATGACTGTAACTTTATACTTGTTCAGTAAGGCTTTTCTATTTTTCTATCCTTTCATCCCTGGCAAGTAATCATTTTAATGACTCTGAGTAGCTTATATATCCCATGTTAGAGTCATCATACTGTGTTTGCTCTTTTATTATGGGCATGCTTTGCTTCATATAATGCCCTAAAAGTTCATCTCTGTTATAGCCTCTGATAAATTACTCTCTTTTATATGGCTATGTAATATCCCCCTATACATATATGGCCATAACCTTAATCCATTCCTCCATTAATGGACATTTAGTTTGTTTCAAGAACTTAATTTCCTTATATTTTTGAATTTTCAAGTTTTAATATCCAATTGATGTTTATCTTCGTTTCTCTGTGATTATAAAAAATGCTTGATGGGACTTCATTTTTCTTAAATTTTTAACACTTTATTTATGTGGTGTTTTCTGTCTTGGAGAATATTCTTAGTGCCCTAAAATGGAATGCATGTTCTCCCTCCATTGCTGACATATCTGCATGCTTGTTAGGTACATTTGTTCTGAGATTTTGCTACAGTACTGTGTTTCATTATTCACCTTCTCACTAGATGATCCATTACACAAAGTATGGCATTAATACCTATTATTAGTGTGCTGTGATCTGATTTCCCTTCAGTCTGTCCAAATTTGCTTTACATATTTAGGTACTTTAATGTTAGGTGCATGTATATATATAATGATTATATCTTCTCATGAATAATTATGCTAAACACTGACAAACTGTTTCTTCAAAATTCACACCAAATTTCAGTCTCACAAGATACTTTTAACCTACATAAAAATATACACACACACAATTTCCACATCCTTACAGTCCTAGCATATGTTATATTTTTAAAAAGAAAATATTTTGGTCATATTTTAGTTCTTTACACGATAGTAGCTACATGTTCCAATTCCACAGCCCATGGTACATCTCTGCGCATATGTTCCAGCAGTATCTTGCATACACCTTCCTGGGGCTGAAGTGGACATATAAGGTCCTGTTCTACAAACACAGGGATTCTGTGCTCTGGGGTTCTGTGCTCTGATTACTGACTGACATTTCTGACCACAGAATTGTAGACAGAGTGTTGCCACTATTGTTGTACCTTTTCCAGTTGTTGCAAATTTCTTTTCCCTTTCTTGAATGAACTTCTATGGGATTTAAAAGGCATCAATCTTTTTTTTTAAACCACTCATTATTTCCATTTTCCCTATTATGAGACAGACATTAAAACTTGTCAAAAGATTCCACATATCCAGGGGAAATTAGAAAGTCGCTGTACATGCACAGGGAAAAGTATATGTTAAAGAGGAGCTGATAAGAGTTTAACTTTCCACATTGAGCCAGTGTTTGGCACAGATACAACTAAAATGATGAAAACAGCAACAGTAAACCAATAAGTAGAAACCTCAGGAGACTCTGAGGAAAAGGGAGAATCAGATTTTCATAGTCTGGTTTTCAGTGAAACATCAGAATACCTACAAACATGAAAGATGGTCATTTGAAAGAAAAAAAAAACACAGGAAATGTTTCTGCAGAAAAGAACTGATGATGAATATTCTAGGTAAATTTTAGAAAAGAAATAACTGCCTCAAACATTCTTAAAGAATTAAACTTAGATGTAAAGAAGATTAAGAAAAAGATGTATGAACAAGATGGCAATATCAATAAGGTTGTAGAAAACCTAAAAAATAGGTCAAAATGAGATTTGGGGACTATAAATTATCATAAGGAAATCAAAACTTTCATTAGACACTCAAAGGCAGATTTGAGCAGACAAGAACAGGAATAATCAAGTCAGAAACAGAAGGAAAAAGTGGCTGGAGAACGTGAAAAGCACCTGAAGGACATGTGGTGCCCCACGGTCAGGCCAACCTGCATATTGGAATTCAAGAGGAGAAGAGCAAACAGGAAGCAGAGAGAACACGTGAAGAAATAAGGACCTAGACCTCACTGAATTCAGTAAAGCATGAAACAAACACCCACACTCAAAAAACTCCATGAAAAGTAAACAGAGGGATCCAGATCTAGACTATTCCAGTAGGGAAATCTACCACAGATCTACAAAAAGTAATAAAATGCTTTTTAAACTTTTCCAAATATCTGAACAGGAAAGACTATATCTTAATTCATTTTATGAGCCTTGCACTACTCTCTCATCAAACCTATAAGACACTGCAAAAATAACTAAAGAGTAGCAGCAACAAAAAGAAAAACCTGTGACCTAACAATCTTTACAGACATTGACTAAGAAATTCTTTTCCATCACAGTATTACTAAACAAAAATCAGCTGCATATTAAAAGAAGTATAGAGCACGACCAACTGAATATTCTTCCTGTGACGCAAGATTGGTTTAACGTTGAAAATCAGTCAATTAATACACCACATTAAGAGAATACAAGAGTAGATCCATATTATCATCTCTACTGATACAGAAGTACCACTTCAGAAGAGTATAACACGTTTTCATCATAAAAACTTCATGAAACAAAGAATTATATCCAAACTAAATCTACACATGGAAAGCTCCCTGTCATTACACCCAACTGCAAACAACTGACAAATAATCCTCTAAGAGTGAGAACAAGGAAAGAATCCTTACATTTGCTATTTCCAGTCAATATAACACTTAAAGATCTAACCGAAACAATCTCACAATAAAAAGAAACAAAAGGCAATGATAGTAGCAAAAAATAATTAAAATAATCTGTTTATAGTTGAAACAATTTTATATGGAGAAAGTCCTTAAGATGATACTCAAATAATGCTAGAAATAATAAATTTTACAAATTTGAATTATATCAAATTAAAATACAAATAATAAATTGTGATTACATATATTAAACAAATAAAATCTAAAAAGGAAATCAGAAATGCAATCTCATTAATAATAGAATAAAAATGAAGAAGTTTATATTATACATAAGTCAATGAATTACTTATATGCTGAAAACTATAAAAAACTTAAAACAGTGAAATGGAGAGTCAAAAGCAAACAGAGGGAAATCTCATATTCATTGGCTAGAAATTTTAACATTTTTTTATATATCCATATTATTCAAAGTGATTTACAGTTTAAATGCAATCCCTATCAAAACCACAGTGCTAATTCTTCTAGAAAAAAAACAAAACTCGCTAAAATCAGTGATGGATTATCAAGTAACTTTTAATAAAATAAGTCCTGATGCAGAACAACAAAAGTGGAGGATTTTAAGTTCATGGCTCCAAAATGACAAAGCGATAATTATCAAAAGAATATGATTTAAAAAAAGACATATGGACCAATGGAATATAAAGGAGAATCCATAAAAACACTTTCATGAATATGTTCACAAATGATTCCTCAAATTCATAAACAAGTAGCAACCTGACTTAAAAATGGGTAAGAGACTTGACTAATTCTCCAAGTATATTCACATGGCCAGTGAGCACACAAAAAGATATTCAGTGCAATCAGGAAAATGCAAACACAACTTAAATGAGATACCATCACATAACCATCAGAATGATTGCACAAATATATTAGTAAGTAAATACATAAACAAAATATTGATGAAGATGTGGTGACCTGGAAACTTTATGCACTCTTTGTGGTTATGTAAAATGGTACCACTGTGGACAGTAGTATGTTTGCTGCTTGATAATCTTGCTGTTGTTGTTGCTGATGTGTGTGTTTGTGTGAGTCTGTGTATGCAGAGTCTTACTATGTAGTTCAGACTGGCATTAAACTTACTGCATAGCCCAGGCTAACCTTGAACTCACAATGAACCTCCCGCCTCAGTCTCCTGAGTGCTGGGATTCCAGCCATATGCCACCATGCCTGGCAGTGACTCAACAATCTTACACATAATTATGTTATGATCTAGTGAGTATACTTTTGGATAGATACCCAAAAGAACTGATGCCAGAGTCTTGAAAAAATACTTGTATACCCATGTTTATAGCAGTATCACTCGCTAAGTGGAAGTAAACCACATCTCTGATACCAAATAAAGGGATAAGCAAAATGTTACATATATTCTTACAAGGAATTGCACTTTAGTTAATGAAAGGCAAGTATAGCATGAACATTGAAGATATTATGCTCAGTAAACCAGTCACAAAAGGAGAACACTGGATGCTGTCACCTACGTGGAGTGGTAAGAGGAAGAAAACTCCTAAAAGCATAGAACTGTGATTGGAAAGGGTAGAGGAAAGTGGGCGTGGCCTGCTACTGTTCAATGTGTATAGATTCTCACTTTGCAAGATGGAAAGTTCTGGAACTGGATAGTGGTGATTGTTGCACAATAAAAGAATAATTAGTACCACTGAATTTTGGTATTAAAAATAGATATGTTTTATGTTGTTTATATATTACAATTGTTTTTAAAAATTGAAAAGATTGGCATTACTTCATATTTTAATTTCTTTAAATATTTTCATATATTTATGAATTATTCACATTTCCTTTACATACCATTTGACACTTTTAAAACCAAGCGAGTGGTAGCTTTTGTTGATTTGGAAAAAATGTCAAACGGAGAAAAAGTATTTTTTGTCTGGTAAATCTATATAAGTTTTAAAGTGTGCTGTATATTATCTGGTGATTGGGAGAATGTGCAGCTATTGGGAGAGTCAGATATTCTAGTAAGGCTGAACAAGAGCAGCCAGTGGTAGAAGATTTTTTAGTTAACTGTCACCTTGTCTCCCTATTTTTGGTCCTATAAACCCCTAACTTGTATTATACTGAGGCCATATATGAATTTCACACTGACCTTCCAAAATCAAGCATTCTATGACTTTGGAAACTGGAGTCCCACTAAGGTTTTAAAATTTTATTTTCTATAAATTATGTTTGCTGTGGTGTGTTTGGCTTGTATACTGGGACACTTTTTTGCTCCTAAAAGTATTATAAAAATAAATGAGTTGATTTATAAAAAATGCAATACATATTTTATTAGTTTGCTTCTCATGATGCTTATTTTGCCTTGATTCCTAAATGAGTAATATATTGGATTATTTCTTCACACTATTTTTATTTTAATTTGTTGAATGGCATTACTCATAAGTAATGTAATAAAATAATTGCTCATTATGAAGCAAGTTATAAAATGCATCTAATTTTCAGCATGGCTTCGTGTTTATCATCTAGAATGCTTGATCCTCCAAAAACTTCATATATACTTGAAGGCTTTATACAACTTCTATTATTATGCCTCGAAACAATATATTATAAAGTATTGTAGACCCCATTACAGTATGTTTACTAAGCACATTTAAGTTAGCATGTATAAACACTCACAATTTAAATAAAAATTCAAGTGCTATTAATTAAAATATAAAGAATTTGATGTTGTGATGATAGTACATAAACTAATGTTTTATATTAAATTTAATGATTTTAGGATTAAACTTAAAATGAAATAAAACCTATCATTTTACTTATGGATTTTAATAGGACAATTAGTACTTCATACTCAGTTTTAAGAGATGGCTACTCTAAACAATTTCCTTTCCACTTCAAAGCAAACCCCATGAAAGTACACTAAATTCCTGGCATGGAAGTCAGAAGTTGGTGGACATATATAAAATCCACATTGCACGTATGGTTACTTAAGAGTGTGGAATGACTAATCGGGATGCGCAGGACATTCTCTGTCTGAGCTTTCACCCCGTGTGTGATAACTGGCCCCTGTTCTCAGCCAATCAGTCCTTATTCCTTATTCTCATCTCTGTGAAAGTTAGTTACAGTTGTTGGTGGGTTTACTGCGAAATTTAAGCAATTAGCATTCAAGGATTTGTACTTACACAAGTCACTTCCAGGCCCTAGAGGACGTGAATGTTTTCAAACACATATTTTCAAATTATCTTTCTTAGTAGTACACCCTCTGTAACCTGCCCCACCAGTGGTGTACAGTGCTGGATTCAGTGCTACTTAGAATATGTTCTCTGGGTCAGGTCTCTATGAACTGAATAAAGGCATAATAAATTCTCACCTGCATTCATAAATTTTTCTTTTGCATGACGTTTCTCCCTTTCTTATAATAATTTTCAACAGTTAAAAATATTTCTTTTTGGTGGGATATTCTCAAATCCTGGAGATGTTGTACTTACCAGAATTCCCCAAGCAAACAGAAACAATACGTTGCATTGAAGGGCAAAATAAGATTAAATAAAAAACAAATGTCGCAGCTCAAAACATGAGAATGCATAAAACCAAAGGAAAATTTCTCCTTCCTCCTCTGTTTGTTTTATTGAGGCTCTGGATGGATTGGATGATTCTAATATTGGTGAGGATTATTTACTTATAAAGGGAGTCTACAGATTCAAATGCTGTTCTCATCTGGAAAGAACCTCAGAGATACACCTGGAAACAATATTGATTCTGGGCATTCTACAGTCCACTAATACGGACTCATAATACAAACCACTACATCTGTTTTGTTATGTTTAATCCTTTCCTTTTTAAACATTCTGTCCCATCATTCTTTCCCAGCATCGGATGTTATGAGAATCACCAAGGAGGTTCTGCTGCTGTTGGTGTTTAGTTTTGTTTTAATGAATATTTTCAGAACTGCAACCTAGATTTACTGAATGAAGAAAGGGGAAAGAGGTTGTAGATACATTTCGAGCAAGTCCTCCTAATGCTCCTTGTATCCACTAAGGTTTAAGAGGTACCTACTCATATTCATAATCTGGGTGATGTGTGTGTGTGTGTGTGTGTCTTAGAAATTAAAAACAAATGGCAAGGAGAATCAGAATGTAACAAATGCTAAAGGTAGGAAAAACTGACCTATTTTCCAAGCAAATATCAAAGATGAAATTTATCATTGCTATCACCGGATGACTATTGGGTTAATAACCACTGAGTATTGTGGGCTGATCAGGCCTGCAGCGTCTCAAAGGAGTGGATGGCAAAGGCTTAAGCAAATGAGACAACGGAAATAATTTCAGGGCTCCAGGAGGGTCCAACTGTCTTACAAAATTTAAGATTCTTTGGGTTCAGACCAAAACTTCCCTGGGCGGCCTTTATTTATTAGATTTTCAAACAAAGGAGGGGAATACTGAAGAAAATGCAGGAAGCTGGGCAGGATTTGGGAATCCCTTCGAGGGCTTTCCGGGTAATACATTGTGTTAATTTAGGAGAACTATGTTATCTCTAGGAAGGACTTCACAACAGGAGTGAGAGGCCTGCAGGTACAGCCTCTTTTGTTAATTGGAGTTGGGGCCAAAAGCCCTCAGCTGTGGCCTTGTCTTGTCCTCTGAGGCCTCTTAGCTTCACTTACCATTATAGGCCTCAGTAGGGACCGGTGGCTCACAAGGAAACATGGAAAGCCAGTTAGTTAATATAGGTCCTGCTCACCGCCGCTGCCTAGTGGTCTCCGTCAGGTGACTATCCCATAAAGGTCCATCTATTAAAGTTTTGCTCACCAGGATGCCACTGTTGGCAGGCAGTGGGACGTTTGAAAGATGGCACCCAGGGGGAGACCCGTAAGTTACTGTGATCCGCCCTTGAATTCGGGATGGTGGTGTTCTGGCCTCTTGGTCGTTCTTTTTGTTTCTTGCTGTGTAAGTGCTTTGCTCTAACTCATGCTCATTCCTCCTATCACCTGCTGCTTTCGAAACAAGCTCCAAATCAAAGGCCACCAGTTCTTACACCAGAACCTCCAGAACCACGAGCCATGATAAACCTTTCCTCCCTCTTAGTTGTTTATCACAGGTATTTCATTAGAGTCAAGTGAAGCTGACTAATTTTACTAACACTGTTTTACTGTTTTATCAATTTCACTCTCTTGTACAGACTACACTTTGTTTTTGTTATCTCTCCTTTCCCCTTGACTTCCTTCGTCCTCGGAGCTGGGTTAAAGGAAGGAAGGAGAGACGAAAACGAGAAAGGAATCTGCCTCCCTGTCCTGATTGAACATTCTTCTCCAAAGCTCAGAACCAAAGGTGAAGGACAACGTGTTTTGAGTAAAGGAAATACTCAAGGCAGAATGAAGTATTGCTCCTTCTTTGACACTCTGGGGAGAACCTTTGTTCAGAGTTCCTTTCTAATCCAAAGGACTTCCTGGGAGCGAGAGCAGAAAATCATATATTTACCCACAGAGTAAAGGAGTCTTGTTCGCACGCCTTGAAACATTTCTAAGTTCCATGCATGGTAAACGCTGAGTAGAGAAACTACATCTAACCTTGAGCCCTCTGATGAGACCCAAGATGACACAAGACAAGGAGGACACCGGTAGTCATGCGGTAGGAGCCCTGCGAAATAAATCCTCAGCCAACACACCACAGGACTGGACATACTTTGAAACTCAAAGCAAGTGTGCTTTTAGAATGTCATGTTTAGACCCATCTTGTCATGTGTCCCCTATCTTCTGGAAACTCTTGAGTAGCAGCCCCAAAACAACTTGGAAATAACTTCCATAGTGAGAAATCATCAACAGTAACAAATGGAAAACATCATATATTTCAGAGACCTTTTCACTTCTCCAAAACCTCTTTAGCTACTTTTTTATTATAATACTTTGCTTGAACAGGTGGTCTAGCAGAAAGCAATCAAACTGGGAAAGTAGACAGGAGACAATTGTTTTAACAAACAATCTCACTTTTTAGTTCTGTGTTCCGATTTTGTTTTAAGCAGCCGGAATTCCAGGCTGGAATTTGGAGGATATAATCACATACTGGAAGTGACTATCAAGTATATGAGCAACTATACAGAATGTGTGTGTGTGTCAGTGTGTGTGTGTGAGAGCATGCACATATGTGTGTGAGTGTGTGTTTATCTGTGTGTGTTTCATGAAAGAGTGGGTATTCACTTGCTCTACTCAGTCTATTGTTGAAAGGAAATGTTCTGTTTCCCCTCTAGTTCATATTGGATATCCTCTTACTCAGTAGCCGTTTTAGTTACTGTGGATTTTAAAATGTACAAGCATTTCAACTAGTATTTGAAAAGTAAGTTTCTTACAACTATTCTTTATTTTCAAAAACAAGAAAAGTGCAACATGATTGAAAGCAGGAAAAAAGTAGAAAGTAAGCATATACTAGTAAAGATTATATAAATATGTTTTTAGCAAATATTTTCTTATGGAAGAATGCACACAAACCAAGTTCTGTTGTCATTGATTGTCTTATGTGGTAGCTTTGAGATCTGAAGGTATTCCAGCAGTGTCCGTCAGAGGGGCAAACGACCCTGACAAGTACCTACCTTAGTCTGCAGAATTATTTGAAGGAATCATCTTGGGACATTACTTCCACATGAATATCTTCCTATTGTTATAAGGGTGTGTTAATCTATTTTCTACAGTGATGAAATACTTGAGCTATGGCAATGAAAGAAAAGAAGTTTATTTATTAGTTATGGGCATGGCTCAGCTCTGGCTGAGCTGAGGGTGTTTCAGCTGCATCATAGGGTAGGTGCACCATCGTAGAAGCAGTTGAAGAAGCAGAAGTCAGTGGTAAGAAGGGAAGCAGGAGAATGATCCAGGGGTGTGGCTTGCTCTTTTACAACAGCTCTTTTGTAAGAACCAGAATCTCGTGATAGTTACTTTCCTTCTTACAAGGAAAAAGTCCCTAATGAAATGTACATTTTTCACAAGGCCTCAATTCTTAGAGGTCCTATGACTCTAAGCAAGGGCCTCTAACCCTGCTGGACTGAAAACCAAGCTTCCAACATAAGAATCCTGTGGGACACATTCAAACCATAGCAAGGGCTACTCATTACTTCTAAAGGAGTAGAGTGGTTAGATTTTGTTGCTGTTTTTATTTATAACACATCACACATAAATTCAAATAATGAGATCAATTCTGCTGTTAGAGAATTACTGTATTTTTCTGTGACCCATGGGGCTAGGGGAGCATGCTACAGTGTTCATTGCCAATCCATTCCCACTATGAAAAGTATATTGTCTACATATCAGTCATTCCAATGACTGACCTCAAGTGTATAACAAAAGAGGATATAAATTTCACAAGTAATTCTTACTAATAGCCAGGCATGGTGTTGCACGCCTTTAACTTCAACACTTTGGGAGGCAAAGGCAGGAAGACCACAAGTTTCAATTCAGCCTGTACAACCCAGCTACATAGTGTCTTGAAGTAAAATGCAAAGAAAGGGCTAGAGATCCAAGCCTTTTTTGCTGTAAGGGCCCGAAGTTCAATCCCTAGTATGGAAAGAATTTCTTATTTATTTAGTTGCATTTAGGGCTACAATTTAACTTTTAAAACTTAGATGCATAATAACCAGCATTATACCATGCAGTATCTATTTTACCAGACATTCACTGTCAGTCTTGTCAGATAGTGCTGCCTGCCAGAGAGTCCAATTACTTTGTTGTATATTTTAACAAACATTTTTATAGAAGGTTTTTTTTTTTTCCAAATGTAGTCAATATTACACCAAGTATTTATTAGGCACTGTGCCTTTCTAGTTTTACCTCTTCAAAGACCAGCATTAGTCCTACTGGCCAGTGTGACTGGCCTTAATGAACAGATGATTACTCATTGACGAATATGGCTGTGTAAATAACTGTGACAGATTCCGTACATGGCTGAAGCTTAGAGGTTAAGTCTCTCATACTACTACCAGCTAATTTTATGTATATATGCACTTAGAAGAAAAGAGAAAAGCATGTTTTACTTAGCACTGATATTTCCCCAGCCCCACAGAAGTAAACTCTTTATAAAGTAAGTTAGCTTCATATTTTTATAGAAAAGGAAAACAAACCATAATGAAAACCATAAATTGGGATACTTGTTAAATGTCTGAGGAGTATATTTGGTGCTGTTATAGCTATGAAATGCATTTTAACATCCATAATATTTGAAAATAATATCAAAGCAATCATTTTAAATAGTGAGAGAGACATAAACTAAACAGAAATTGCTATTCATTATTTTTCGTAGCTTTTTCTGGTGCCAGAGGATTTTTCCCCTACTGTGATAATGGTCTAAAGCATCAATGTAAGCTATAAACTATAAAGCAATTTTCAAGATATTTTCATAATTATTTCATTATCCACATGCATTTTCTAAAAATATCTGAAAATATGATAAGAATATAGTTGAATTAATATACTGGACCACCCAAAGAAGGACATTATTTCATTCAATGATTCAGTAACGTTTAATGTCTTCTTCCTCTGTGTAAGGTTCTTTGCCAAATTTAAAAATATCAAGATTACTAAGCATGTATTTGATTACAAGAGGTCATGAAATAATGACAGCAAAAACATTAATAGCGATGTGTATAGGGAACTGTGAAAACACCGTTGGAAAAGTAAGGCCCAGTGTGTTTTGGGAGGGAGCAATGCATTATGCCTCCCCTGTCTCCAGTCATAAGCAATACAAATACATTCAATTATTTTAACCACACAGGATAGAAGTAGATTTGCCATAACAAACACAGAACAAATAATGCTAGGATTTAGATTCTTCATTTTCATCATCCTATTCTGATTTTTTTTCTTTTGGACTTTAGATTTGGTCAAGTTGACCCTGAAAGGTAGCTGAGGGAAGCTTGACACTTGAAGATGTAGTTTTATAAGAGGAAAGCTGCATTTCTTCTTAAGTCCTTCTAGCAAATAACTTGTGCTTGTCATTTGACTGTATAATATCACAGACCTGCCCGTACAAATAATCTCCCTGACACAGAAGTAGAATTCGGTGAACAATCAATGGATCTGATGAAAGGCCCACCTCTGATTGTGGAAGAGTGGGTAGAACTGCACCCAGTCCACAGATCTGACGGTGCAGGTGGGTGCTTCCCAAAGGAAGGGAGAATCCAAATGGGCGGAACACCTAATGCAATAAGTGTTCACTATGAAAGATCAGACACTTTGCCGGCAACCCTCCCTCTCTGCCTCCCTCCCTCCCCCACCCTCTCCACCGCCTCCCTTTCTCCTCCCCCCTTCCTCCGCCCTCTTCCTTCCTCTATTCTTCGCTATAATCATATTTTGTCTTCTGTTTTCCACATTCCAACTCTTGACACTGGACATGAAACATGATCTTTATTCTCATTATGTCAGTTGATGCAAAACTTTCAAAGAAAACAGGATACTCTTCTAATATTTGCTGCCATCAGAAATGTGAGTCTTTTACTGCTAATGCATAATCCTTCATTGTTCTCTTTTCTTCTCTGATCCTTTTTCTTTGAGAGGATTTTGAAGGGGAAGAGTGATCATTACATATGTATATAAAAAAGTCTATGTTGGATCCAGCAAAAGTGATCAGTGTTCTAAAGCTGTATCTAAAAAGAGACTTCTGTGATTTAACTTATGGTGTGATATCCTCAGATTTGTGGCAAAAGGAAAACCTTAAGTTGAGGATTCATAGCTCACTGTCTATGATATAAGCAGAATAGACTCATATTGAGACCTACTTACATTAGGGACAGTGTAATTGAATCCATAGATTGGTACTCTATCATGCACTGTGCTGGTAGTTCTCTTTCTGTTGCATCGATAACCTTCAAACTTAATATTCAGGAGAAGGCCAGGAATACTAGAAAGCCTAAAAATTTTTAGGCCTTCTCATGTCAACATTTGTGTCTTATAGGATAGAACAGTTCTATAATAATATACCCAACTTCCCTAAAATGTAGACAACCAGGAAATGTCTTACATTTAATAATTTTAAGCTGCTTGTTGGGTATTTTGACATAGAACTTTATATCACTCTTGGTATTTATGGTTGCATAATAGAAATTACATTGGGAAGGAAAGAAATTTTTCAAAATGTGTTGTAGTGTTTGTTTTCTGACACAGACATTGCTTATGTCTCACAAAATATTTTATCCTAACAATGGATAATTATATTTTTGTTTAGTTTCACTTATTGCTTAGTTTCTAAAGTGAGGCTACATAATTTAACTGAACACTTATTTGCAATAATGTGACCTGATAGAGCATTTTATCTGGTGGCAAGTTCTTATCTCTGCAGATACTTACTAAGACACTTAGTAAGTATCACACAGTGTGTCGTTCGTGCTACAAAGACATTGCTGAAAACTCTCAACACAAAGAAGAGATTTATTAGATTTTCTTCTGAGAATTATTCTACTCCCATATCTACCTATGGCAGAGGGGAGGAAATTGAATCATGTGGTTCTTGAACCTTCATCAATACTCAAACAAGGACCCACCATAAACAAAATCAAAGTTTCTCTTTCATAGCTCATGACCCTCAAGAGGGAGCACAGAGAATGAGAACAGTTTCCATGTAACAATGTGGCCACAGTAAGGTGCAGCACACAAGTATTGAGGGAATGAGCCAGGAAGATGCTCCCTCTGGCTGGACTTGCCTGTCACGAGGACCACCAAGCCTTCGCAGTTCTCCTCACACTACCAGTCCTTTTCTACTTTCACTAGAGACTTAGAACTCCACCTGAACCATCATCTCTATTTAAATTTCTTATGTTTCTCCTCCACCACCCCTGTACAGCCAACAGTAAGATCTCATTCCACATGTCATAAGTCTATTCCATGTGTTTGGCTTGTATCCATTCCTGTCCTCTACCACCATTTCCCACATCCTAAAACTGTTCAAGTGGTGCCATGACTTAAACAATAGGTAGTTTCTGCATCCTGCGTCACCTCATCTTTTTCTACTTTTTTAGCTTAATCTATATTGGTCTCCTGCCTGTTTGCAGTAAAGCCATTTCGGACTTGGGGCTTTTGCATGATGTTCACAAAAGTCATGCTCATTCCAAGCCAGGAATATGCACCCTCACACTTTTTATCTTCAGTGTTGGTACTTGCTCCTCAGTCCTAACTAAATTATTGTAATGTGTGTATTTTTTACTAACTCGTACATTCATAAAATTGGAGATCATTCTGTCTCTTTGCTTATAACCAGCAATAGGCAGAGCACATACACACATTATGCTAGAGTATATAAAGGCTTACTCTAGTAAAGAGACGCGGAGACTGGTAATTGTTCAGTAATTACCCGTAAACACCAGTTTACCCTACATAGAGTCACTGAATCATTGGAGACATTGACTAAAATATTGAACATAATTTCAATACTTACACTCAGATGGGGGGCTTTATTTTTTAAATTTAGTTCAGATTAAATTAATGTATGATGGGAAAAATCATAGCACAATAGTAGAATAGTTACTTACTATATGCACAAGCCTATATTTGCTCCTCGGTGCTGAAAGAAGAAGTCAAGGTAAATACCTTTAAGCCCTAAGAATTAGCATCATGCCAGAAATGGTTTGGAAGCGATTACAAATCTACATTTGTGCCAATAAGATTGTTCACTGTATTATTTATTTTGTAACTTTACAAGATGACCTTTAGGTTGTAGCAGGGTAGATTAGATTTTAATTCACAGGACTGATTTCTCCTCCCTGCCTTTTGAGTTTGCTACTACTTATCTTGCCCAGGGGCACATCAGCAGAAGTAACTTGTGAGACAAGCAAAAGCCTGTGGTGATGCTCTTGTGCAGTGGATTCGAACAACTGTGCTTTTGCTGATTTTCAAAGATGTTGTACCTGAAAACAACCACCTCTAAAATGGACCCCAAATGCACACACACAAACAAATCTCTTTGCCCTTCTAACTCAGTGTGAATCTCTGTGCTCACTGTTTAATAGCACTGAGGTGTCTAGTTGTTTGGGACAAAGCAGTAGCTAACTTATCTTTACAGTTCACACACAACCCTACGGGGAAGACTGTATAAAGCAAAGGGAATTTTTGCCTAAATATGTGTATAAGTGAAACTTTCCTACTAGTTTGAACATGGTGTAAGTAGCCACAGATTATTAAAGCTGTTGGGACATTTATAGAATGTCTACCTCTTATTCTTCCCGGTCCAGTTTACCTCCCTCTAATTACAGCCTAACCTGTGCTTTACACGTCTCCTTATGTACTTTTAAGTCACATGAAGTAATCAATTCTTAACTAGTAGGCGCTAACTAGATTTGTCCCCAGATTTTTACACTGAAACATGCAGAGAAGCCTCAATCTAATCATTAAAACACAGAAACATGATCTTTCCACTATGGTAAATCATCAAAAGGCATTTTTAACACGATGCTGTAATTCATAATCAGTGAAAAATTTCTCGTATGCTTGAAACTAAAATGTGCTTTCAAAGATGAAATTGGTACTCTACTTCCATTAATGAGTGCTTTGAAATATGCATGGAGCTACTTCTCCTCATTTTCAATAATTCTGCTTGTTCATTACATCATTTAAAGGGGTAGAGGGTGGAAGCAAAAATACCACTTTGCAGGCACAAAATCTGTAACTAGCAGCAGATGGTGAGACTGTAAAGAAGCTGCTCCTCACATGGAGCTTATGGAAATTGGTCTCTTTGTTACAGTCACACATCATTTAGCTGGAGAATCAGGGGTCAGGACAATACTTGCCATATGCTAACCCCAGTATACCCACCTCTTGCTGGTATAGATGCTACATTTTATGGAATTTGATTTGAGCCAAAGAATGCTGTAATTTTTGTAAGAACAAGCCATGGCCTTTGCTGACATTTTACCACTGCCCAATAATAAATTCTCTGGAGAGCTGGAGGCTGCTTTAAAAAAAAATTAATGCAAAGCTGCATCTCACTTAAGTTCTTTGTGTAACAACAACAAAATGTTTGTTAATTTTCAGCATGAACCTAGTCATTTGTTTTTTAGGACTAGAAAAATGGATATGAGTGTGTGTGTGTGTGTGTGTGTGTGTATGAGAGAGAGAGAGAGAGAGAGGTGTTTGCATATGTTGATATGGGATGGTAGAATGTTGGGGAACAATGGATAGCCTGGAAATTTATAGTCTGTTGTAATTTTTTCTTTTTCTTTCTTTCTTTTTGTACTGGGAATTGAGCTCAGGACCTTGCGATTGTGAGGCAGAAGTTTGTACCCAACCTACAACCCTGGCCCTGTAATTTTTTTAAATGTCTACAAATGCTTGAACATTATTCTCTTACAAATTTAGACACAAATTTGCTTCCTGCTTAACATGGGCTAGACTTTTTGACTTACTACAAATGATTGGAATGTGGTAGATATCATGCTATGTGATCTTTAAGATTGGTCATGACTCATATCTTACTCTGTCTTTGATTGCTCCAGGAATAGGGAGCGACCCTGTTGTGAGGTAACTCAAGTACGTGTGTGGGGAGGTTTATCAGAGGAGGAGAGGCCTCCTATCAACCAAGGGGAACAGATCCTCCAATCCCACTCAAGCTCACCACTGCTGACTCTGTGAATGAACCTTAAGAGAGATTCTCAGCTAGAGCCTCTGAGCAAATCCACTCTTGAATCCTAAATTAAAGGTTTTCCTTCTTTCACAAAACTGAAGACATTACACCATAAATTAAATCCCTGAAGTACCTAGTTTTTAGATACAGCTTTATAAAACTGGTCACTTCTGCTGGACCCAACAGAGAAAATTTTATATACATATATAATGATCACTCGTTCTTTTCAAAATCCTCTCAAAGAAAAAAGGATCAGAGAAGGAAGATTATTATTAATTAGTTGTAATAGTAGCAATGTTATAGACTAAATTGTGTCTCTTCCAAATCATATTTCAGCTGCTCACTTGCAATGCTGCAGAAAGTTGTATCTGGTAATAAAGGTTTTAAAGTAGGTGACTAAGTTCACCAGAGTTTGCTAGAGTGGGCCAGTACTTAAAACGACTATGGCACTTAACACAAAGGAATGGCCACAGTACAAATCAATCTTGATCTTTGATTTTTAATTTATTGAAGTCTATACAGAAACTTCTGTCATTCAATTCTTCCAGTTTGCAGAAATTTTTACTCAATGACTAAGTTCCCAGCCTGTGAATCACATGCCTTTCCATTACAAGCAAGTAGAAGAGATGTTCTATACTAGTTATTGCTGATTCTCTTGTCCCTGGCACTGCTCACTTCCAGGAACCTTTCGTTTGTCTCTTGAAACACGGCCTGAAATATTCTTAATAAATAGCTGATAAGAACATCTACTGACTTCCACATGGAATATTTCTGTCATTAAGTAATCATACCTTGCAGCAACTTTGTGCTCCAGATTCATCTAGCACTATGTGTTACTTTTAATCAAGAGTCACTAAAATATCTAGGAATACAACTTTTCAAGAAGGACTAATTTTCTCTTTATTCTTACATGTTCAAACCTGTTGAACAATCCAGAAATTCAGGGTCATGTTTTTAATCCTTCCAACCTGTTTTCTAATCCCATGTATTGATCAAGAATTAGATCCTTATTTCCAACCTATTTCCCCGGGTCAATGACCCCTTTCATTAGTCAAAGCTAATGGCTTCTTTCTTCTGCATTTCAAAAGAGTTTTTTTTTTTTAAGTGATATTGCAAATCTTCTTGTCTAACTCAGTTTACTTTTCCACGTTTTATAAAGAATTGCCTTTTCCAAACACAAATCATGTATGTATATATACATTACATAGGCATTCATGTGTAACTCCATGATCTTCTTCAGCCTATTAGTTTGAGGACAAAATCCTGAACAATTCTTGCTTACAAAGAATATCAATAGTTTCTATTATAACTATGACTTATTTCTGTTTATTTTGCCAGCCTTATCTCACATAGAATTACCTCTAAATGTTGCTGCTTACTCACACTGAAGAACTTTCAGTTCCAGAACAATAACTTCTTTTCCTCCCTAGTTATGCTCATTAAACCTATTTTCCACACTATTTGCAACTTTCTGCTTCTTTCTCTGATCGTGCCACCCTACTTGCCTGCTCCTGCCTCTGGATGATCTCCTGGATGAAGAGGATAAACAGCAGTTAGGTGTATGGTCTTTTCTTGAGCCTCCTGGACACCTGAGATTTGGCTATGGCCACATCTCATTGTAGCATTAACCTAAGGAATTTCTAATTTACCTATAATGCATTAAAATAATCATGAACCAGTCATGAACTATAGGAATGGCTGAAGCACCTGATTTTTGAGCATCAAGTGTTTCTAAGATGCCACTACTGCAGAGTATATGGACAAATCATAAATCCTGATTGAAAGCCTAAAGAACGAGACATAAAATGTGGAATGATCTCCCAGGTGTAACATTCGAAAGCTTAGGTTCATCACAAGATTAGTTCATCTGTCTTGACTGTGTCTCTTCAGTAAGGAATGGCAAAGAATGTGTCTGGGAGCCACACAAATGCTACAGCTCCACCTGGAATACTTAGGTTTTGCCTTTCTGTATGTTCTTTTGAAGCTCAGTAGATCCAGTGTATTCTGAAGCTTGTTGTGCCCTGTGAGTTAGATTGTCAACCCAAACCCACAACCACTGATGGGTGAAAGCAGAGAGAGAATTGGATTTCTGATGGTACCTTGGACTTTACTGATAGGTCACTTTGGACAAAGAATAGAACTTAACTTATCAAAAACATTAACTTGCTAGTAAAGTGGGAGAAAGTTTCAACATTTACTAAACTCTTTCACAATTATTCCTTACATATGTCTCTCATTAATTTACATCGACATTGTTTATCTCATTTAACGGGGTACTTCCAATATATAACACAATGCCTTGCATTTAGTAGTGTATCATAATTTTAAAAAAATGAATGTCCAAGGAGCCTAAATCTCATAGGAAATAGTTGAATAATTAATATTTAAGGGGATAAAGCTAAGTTTTCTAAGTCTTTTACCATTCTATTGGTTTATTCTTGCTATATAACTGATCTCCAAATCCAGTGGCTTAATCCTACATTAATCATTTATTATTACTCCTCTGTCAGCAGGTTGGGTGTGATGTGCCCAATGGAGATTTGACTACAACATCTTGCTTTCGGTTGTGGTGGATGGTCGTTCCGCTTGTCTCTATAGATCGGTAAATCAACTAGGGAAGAGACTCACAAGTCGCTTGTGCTCTTTGGATCAGCAGGCTTCCTGAGCCATTATTCTCATTATTAGTAGGCAAGCTAAGCCATTACGGCAACAGAAATGCCAAAAAGCAAGAATATCAGATTTCCTGAGGGCTGTCGCTGCTGTTTTTACTCTTGCCTCTGTTGTTGCTTCAGGCAAGTGACAAGGAGAGTGAAGCAGCAACATAGTGTGGCCGCCACACTCAGTGTGGTAGGTATCAGTTCTGTGATGTTTTACTACAGTGCTTGCAGAGAAAGTAGTTTTTAATGATTCCACATGACCCAAATTATGGGTGTGTGTATACCTGTTATCTCATCACTTTAAACTAGGTGCATGTCCACTGATGTTAATATGTCCATGATGTTAAGGTTATATTTCAGATCGCTTCAGTTTTCTACTACTAATTTTGGGTTAGCAAGAAAAAAGGCTGAAATAAAATGCATAACTTAATTTTAAGTCTACCAATATCTAAGCCTTAGACTTAGGCTGAACATAATTGAGTTATTAAAACCAGAATATAACTTCAATGAGGCAAAAGTAAGTGTATATGGGGTTTTGTAAATGACTATCATTTTCAGTCCTTGGGCTGCAGTCTGGGATCAACCAGCCTTACCTCTCATGCACGGGGAGGCCGCCTGCTCTGTCCTTTCACGTTATCTTTCTCATACATCCATTCATTTCATGAAAAAAAAAATCTAGGTGTCCTGTCACATCGGAACATGTCTGTGAAACACTTTCCTTCAGTCTTCATGTGACTATTTTTTTCTCTTCCTTCTTTTCATATGCTCAGTCAAAAGGAAGCTTCATCTATTTACTGTGGTCCTCTCATTTGTATGAAATATCTCTACATTTCCTAAGCTGGGTCTTTTCTTCCTAGTTGATTATTAAAAATGATATACATATAAGTAAATAATATAATTATATATTATACAATATATTATATAACATCTAGTAGTACATATAATTATATAACATTATATATATATATATATATATATATATATATACACACATACACACATATACACACACACACACACACACACACACATATATATATTCATTCTTATGGCCAAAGTGGATTTCCTCAAATGAAGAGTGGTTACTTTATATGCAGAAATTCCAGTTGCTGTTTCTTCAGGTCACTGTGTTGTTTTTGTTGTTTTTTAACCCGAATTATGTGGTTAGTCTTTTTGATCATTAACTGATCTTGTCTCGCAAATACCTGACTAAAGTGGTATTGCTTTCTGCTCTGCAGCTGAGGTAGTCATTAGCATTACTGAACATGTTTGCACCTTTTGTAATTTATTTTAGTCAAAGGCAAGATCAATTATATTTTGAAAATACTGTTCATGTTGTTAGAAACCTTCCAATCAATTCTTGCAGGGAAGATGTAGATTCATTATTTTATAATCTAGGTAGCATCTAAGGTAATGATAAATGATTTCCTTGGAATAAAAACATGCATTTATTTCTTTTCTAACCTACAAATTACTTGTATAACTCAATATTTTAGCTTGCTTCCAATACTAAGGAAGTAGATGATTTAAGTTGAATCAGTGAATTCATTCCTCTTGACTTTAAATGTGTCTTCATTATAAGCTTTCCAATGAAAAATTATCATCCAATCGGAAAAGAAATATTGTAATCACTAAATAATCTACTGAATGCATTTATATCTACAATCCTGTGCATTGTGAAACACTCAAATTGCTGAATGTTGTTAACTCTAATCTAATGCTTTGCAAAAGGATTAAAGGAGCAAGTGTTTATAGTACAGACTGAGTCCAGATGAGCAGCTCAGTGGTGGGACAGAAAGAATGAGACAGTGCTTCAGATAAAGTTAAGACTCTTGTACTTAAACCTGAATAGTGGAGAAAAAATGTTTGAGGTAGGAATGGAGAGAGACAATGTCTATGTGAAGGTCATAAAAATACTATGAGTCTCCAGTTTCTTTCCCACTATAACTTTTCTGGTGGTAATTATAACATGAAACTGTACAAGTCTGAGCTGTTTTGGCAGAATGAATGACATTTTAAAATAATTATTTTTATTATAATGCATGTATGATTAAATGGACAAAAAGGTGTTTCTTGCCTTCCATACTAGCTTCTTTATAAAGTTAGTCTGTGTTTTGTGTGTATTTGTGTCACTGTTTTTAATAACTGTAAGAGACTGGTCACCATATTTTTGTGGGGAATAATAAGAAAATTACCTGGTAGAAAACAGTGGTTTGATTACTGTGTATGTCTTTGATAAATATCTTCACTTAACTATGTGTGACTTCTTACGATACTTCAGAGAGAATGCAAATCCACTCCCATATGAAACTTAGAATGATAATATTGCTGAAAATCAGACTCAGAGAGACATGAGAGGAAACACTAAAAGGTCTTTCTCTGTCTTATTTTTCCATTATTTCCTACTTAGTGGATGGGAAATAATTATATGTGCTATAAGAATGAATAGATATGTGGTACAGGAAACAGGAATTGTGAAATAAAAGTACATTTCAACAATAGAAGAAAGAGGTGGACATTGCCAAACAGACTGTTGAGAAGTTGAGAAGTCGAATGTGAGTGAGGTGTGTCAAGGAGATAAATGTGAAAGATCCTAACTTTACAGCAGCACAAAGTCACTTCATGGGACCTCATTGGATCTGAACTGACCACCCAGAGATAGAAAAACCTCAGGTGAGTGTTTGAGACACAAAGGGAAGCACTCAGATCAGTCCTAGGTACACTAAACTTCGGACTTACAACAAAGATCTTAGATGTAAGACGAAGATAGACTTGGATTTGTAGATTGCTCCTAGTTTCTAAAAGCTTATTAAGCAACTAAAAACATTTATCTCATCAATTCCTTTTGACACCTTGGGGTAGATATTATTTTATGATCAATCTTCAGCAAAAGAAAAACGTTGATATCAGGAAAGATTAAATACAGAAAATTCTCATCAGAGACTGGGAGAAACCAAGGCAACAACTCCTGCACTGCTCTGTGAGCTCATACACTTAACCTTAGGAAAGGCTTGTAGAGAAAGACGGGAACGGGGAGTTACGGCTTCTCACCACTGGAGCAGGGGTTTGGAGCACGTAGTCAGAAAACCTGAGTGGGCCTGGAAACATCCTGATGTTGTGGGGATCTTTCAGAAAACTAGCCCTTTCATCAGAGAGCCCCAACAGGTGTGAAAACAACAGGAGTATTTGCCTAAGTGAAGATTGTCAATGCTGCAGGAGACCTGGCCTTACCCTTCTTCGTTCTGAAGCTGGCTGGTTACCATCTTGACCATGGTCATGGTCTCACATCAGGGTAAGATGGCTTCTAGGCCAGGTTCTGGTATTTAGTGGGTAGAACTTCATGGAGAAAAAAGAAAAAGAAATCTGACTAATCTTTTAAAAATATAACTAAAGCCATATTTAAACATCGCAAAGAGCTTTGGTGCCTAGATTTAAATTGCTGAATTTAATTATTTTACATCATCCAGCTTTATAAAAAAAAAAACTTACTGGCTTTAACTACTTTAGAAGACAGTCTGTTGACCATAGAAATAAAATTTCCCTCAACATGTTATTTGCTTGAAAGGGTTTTAGCCCTCAAGGGTATTATGCTAAGCACTCATGGACAATAAAATAAATTAGAATTGAGACACCAGGCACTATTAAGTTATACTCAGTTGTTAATGGGAAGCTTTGTGGTAAAGTACTGCATTTGGAGTGACTCACAGAACTGTAGGACCATAGGCTACTAGATGTATAAAAATTCTGTATATTTCCCATTATTTGAGAGCTTGGAACAATTGTTACTGCATTTCAGATTATTTATAATTGGCCTCACTGATACCTCTGAAAATAAAAGAGGCCTGGGAAGGACTCATTGAAAATGTAAGTAAAGTAACTTTGAATAAGTTCATCTAAGGTTTTCCTGGTCTTCGGATACCCTAAAGTTTATAGTAAGTGCTCAATGAATGGTCACTATTGTGCTTTCCCAACTTAAGCTCCTAAAACCTGTTTATGATTTATTGTTCAAGCATTTTGTACTGTTCTGACTGCACACCTTTGTTCCCCAAGGAGTATGTCACAGAGGGCATTGAGGAACAAGGCTGAGTATTCAGGGTTTGTCCCAAGGAAAATGTATTCCCTGCCCTGGAATGTCTCTTTATTCTTAGGGCAACAGAATGAAGACATGTGAAAGAGAAAAAAAGTCCTGCTAACAATGTTGTTGGACCTAATGTTCCTTTGATTTTTAATAAGTTTACTAACACATCGTTAGGAAATTTGCAATGACAAGGTGAAATGTGAGGGATGTACAGCAGAAAAACAAAGCAGTTGTATGATAAGAAGGCCATCCTGTTGATACATGCATGAATTTATGTGGTTTATTCAACATTCTATCTGCTCTCCATGTGCGGTCTCCATGGCCCTCTTCTAGGAGTTTCTTGGCTATATGGTATGGTTCTGATAGGACACGAGCACAAACTTTAGTATATGAGCAAAAGCACCTAACAGGGCAGCCTCAGCTGATATTCAGGGTTAGAACATAGTCATGGCACAATCTGGGGCAAGTTAGGAAAGCTATTTTTACATCCATATCTTCATCTCGCAAGAGGAACAACATAGCAGCTTCCTTATGGGGTAAGTGTAGTATTGTTTAACCAGAGTTTCCCTAAATGCAGAGCCTTAGAGAAGGCACTGGGATGCGGATGGTTTGTTCTGCGCCATGATCCTGATGAGTGGCTGTGTAGAAGAAGTTGAACAGGATGGGAGAAAAGCTAACCCAAGGCTATGTTTCATACTATCCCTCTTCCTGGTACTGGGCACTGACTCTGCTTAGACCTCTTGAGGCCTGGGCAGAGACAACTGCAGAATTACCCCTTAGGGACTGTAGAGCAAGGTATTTATATAATCCCATCAGTCTTGTGGTGTCCAAGAAGCCCAAGGGAGCATTTTCTCTCTTGCATATACAATTTTGCATGAACGTATCAGGATATTTGCAGAGGAGACTGTCCTAGGACAGAAGCTTGGGGTCTGTTGTGAGACAGGGAAGATGTTGAGTTATACCTCGCTGACACAACCTCTCTGG
Organism: Dinomys branickii; assembly: GCA_004027595.1. Lineage (NCBI taxonomy): Eukaryota > Metazoa > Chordata > Mammalia > Rodentia > Dinomyidae > Dinomys > Dinomys branickii. The sequence continues at coordinate 27,508 of PVLD010016949.1, forward strand.
GATGAAAAAAGGAAGCTAGGAGATATGAAAGGGAAAGTGATGATATGGGGTCAAAGGAAATGTATGTACAAAACTTCTAGACCATTTTCTGGCTCAGAGTAAACACTCAAAATATATAACCAGCAGGAATGCATAATTTTCTGGGCAGAAATATATGAGAATTTTACAGAAAGCCATGTCTTAGCATTTCTTTCTCCTGGTGTAGCGCACATTCATTATATTTTAGGACAGAATGGCCAGAGCATCACAATTCCGCATTCCACTAACAATAGTAATAGTTTGTCGTTCCTATCGTTTCCCAGAGAAGGAAGAATTTTCAGAATTTAATCAACTACCTATTCACCTAAGTTAATCTGATTGGTGCATATATGAGAACAGGATCTTTTCCTATCCTCAGTACACACATACACACACACACACAGACACATACACACACACACCTGTGCATGCATACATGCACATACATATGTATACATACATATGCACACACATATACTTGTATGCACAGAAATGCACCATGTTGGGCCACAAGAGCGTATCTGGGCACAGGATCTGTTTCTCAGAAGAGTCTTATGTCTGTTTCAGCTGACAGAAAAAGCAAGTAATTTGGGATGACTTTCAGATATATTTATTTTCCTCTTTCTCAATTGATTCACTAGAAACACTGAATTTTTCTTAATCACTGTAGATGATGAATTAGTAAGTGTAGCCTTAGGTCATTCATAATGTTTTCCTTAATTTGCAATGCGCCTCTTTTTTTCTTCGTTTTTCCTTTAATACTTTTCCTTGATATTTACATTTTTATTTCGTTGATAAAGTATGTATGAGTATCTAGGAAAAGTATTCCAAAAGATACCTATCAGTAAAGATCTTTTTAAAGTTTGCCTTTTATACAGAAGAAAACAGAATTATATATAGGGTTAGAAGAAACAAATAAATAGAAGGTATGTACAATTTAGTAAAAAGTATAAAGAACTGTTAGAATAAAAGTAAAAATTCAATGGATAAAGAAGATGTATTTTTACATGCAATGAAGTACAACTCTGCCATAAAGAAGAAGTTTGAGACATTTCTAGGTAAATGGATGTGCCTTGAGGCCATATTCTTAAGTGAAATGAATTTGACCCATGTGCATAAATACCTCACTGGTTTCTCTGGTGTGAGAAACCAAAAGTGTAAATAAGGACCAAAATGTACAACAGGTTTCGGGAACTAGAAAGAAAATGTTCAAATGCGGAGGGAAACAAGAGAAGGGGTAGGAGGGAAGGGAAGAAGGGAAAAGTAAAACAAATGAGAAAAGAAGAAAAAATGGAAATAAAGCTTTTGTAAATGGGGAGGGGAGGACGAGTTAAAGGGAGGGTAGGGGAATGGGAAAAAACGAGACATTGTGTCATGTGCAGGTACAAATTTTCTATAATGATCTGTTTGTTCTATGTACCTAAAATGTACCAATAAGATCTGATTGGAAAAGAAAAAATAGTAAAAATTCAAATCATCAGATTTTTGGGGGTCATAAAAATGTACACTTTTACATATTTTAAATTTTAAGTTATTTCTATGCTCTGGGACAACCTGGTGCTAAATGCATGTTTTGCATTGTGATAAAGGCCAAACTATTAGTATGGTTGTTGTTTGTGTTTGTGTGTGTACGTGCATGTCATATCAGGGATTAAGCCGGGGACTTGCACACTCAACAACATTCCTGGCTTTTTTATATTTTTATTTTGAGTCAGGAAATCACTAAGTAAACTGGCAAAGATCCTGCCTGAAGCCTCTTTAGTGCTGGGATTCCAGGTGTGCACCACCGTGCCTGACTTTGATACACTTTTGACAGACCCTTTTTGATTTATTTAATCACATATTTGACACATTTATGTCTGACCTGTGAAGTGAGGGCACTGGCTTAGTTTCTGAAAATCTGAAATGTAATGGAATTGCTCACTAGAAAAGTGATGGCTAAGAGAAAATTAAGTTTGGCAAGACAGTTTATGGTAGAATGCAGGAAAGAGAACTGGGGGGAAGGACTTCGGAGATTTGATCAACATGAGCTGAAGCACCTGAAAAAGTGGTTCAAATGAATGTTTGTTATTTTGTGTGCTGATTCACAGAAGATGTTAAAGAAATCAAGTTTGTACCCCAAAATGGATTTGCCTTCGCTTCTCACAGCACATTTAACTACAGTGGTGGAAATCAGTGGTCACAAATCTGAGCACAAATTTAAGACTTGGGATGATTAGGTCTGGTGTTAAGAGTGACTTACAATAAATAAGGGCTGCCTGTCCTTGAACGTTTTTAGAGCATGTGCAGATCTGGTATTAAAACTAGCAAAATTCATTGCCCATTTTTCCTTTGCAAGTGGAAAAATTTACAGTATGTCTCTTGGGTCTCTTGAGCTATGTGGAGATACACAAATCTCAGTTTTAGTGAAAGCCATACCCTGGGTTTATTAGTCTTTTGGGAACCAGAATCAGCTCCATTGAATGGAAGATTTGTTCATTTTAGAGAAGTACATGGATTTTTGTATTTAGGATACTCTATATTATCTTAATTGTGACTCTTTTAACATACTTATTGCTTAACATATGGAAATTTCTTTGCAGTCTTTATCACCTTAATTCTGTTCCTTAGATTTGCAGGATGCAGTAATTAGTAAAGATGACTGACCTTCTCCAGGGTCAGTCTGGAAAAACAGTGGTGGCCATTCATGAAACATTTGGAAACTGGTAGGACAGTGGCAATCTAGATTATTTAATATAGTAGAAATAACTGACCTAATTTCACATTTTAAATAAGATGGTGTTTTTCCTCTGGATCTTATATATTAATGTACTTAACTGGTAGTTACATATATTATATTAATATTGCAGACAAGTTGTTGGAGGGAAAACTTACTAAAGACATGCCCATAAAGAGATTTGTAGAATGGTGTGGACAATGGGGAAGTTTAAAAAATAGGTATGTACCCAAAAGTAATGCATGTTTATGTTCCAATAGCAACAGCACTGCTCACTATAATAAGAAACTGGTATAACTTAAATGTTCACCAACTGTAGGATGAATTACCAAACTATGATGACTTGAATTGCAGCTTGCATTATAGTCAAAAGTCTGAAAAACTTACAATCACAGACAACAACATGGGTGAATCTTATAAACGTTACACTGAGTGGGAGAAGCCAGACACAGATGTATACACAGTAAATAATTCCATCTGTGCCTAAGAGAGACCAACATATCTGTGTGGTAGGAAGCAGGAAAGAGTTACTTCTGAGGGGTACAGTGCCAGGCAGGGGCAAGAGGGACCTTCTGGAACACTGTACTATTCTGTTCCTTAGAATGTTGTTCAGTGTGTTGGGTTTATGAAAATTCATAAACCAAACAAGCATGATGTGTGCATAAGCAGTCTCATTCAGCAGAAGACAATGCAAGCATTGTGGATGAAATCTTTTTCAAAATCCTGAGCTCTTATCCACAAGGTGTCACTGCCTTAGTTTTCTTGGAGAATTGCATCCATTGAACGTCTGCAGATGGGCACATTCCTGGGAGAGAGAAATATGCTAGCAAAGGCAAAGAGATGGGGAAGTGATGTGGGCGACAGATTGAGTGGGCTTTCAGTACTTCAGGGCAAGTGGACAAAAGTACAAATGAACATCCTAAGCGAGCTTCGTATCAGACAATGACAGGCTTTACGATAGTACTAACACCGCTTCCATATGCTTCTTCAATGACGGGAGTCATTGAAAATTTTTGACTACAGGGTGATTTCATCAAGGGTGTGTCTTTTGACATCTGAAAATAGCATTTTAGAGAATGGATTGGGAGGCTGAAATATTAAAAAAGAAAACATTCAACAATTTTTCCTGTAGTAATATACACGAGCATCACATGGTTTCCCTATGTGACTGAACAATGACACAGTGACTGACACCTCATAGATGCTCAATAAAAATTTGTTGATTGAACAACAACATGAAGGGAAGAACACAGGAATAAGTTTGTGAATAAAGTTCTGTAAAATGACACTTGAAGAGTGAGCATGCTTTTGCACCCATCATCTTTTTTTAAGACAATGCCATTTGAAACAGGGACTGGGATGTGGTAAATCTTTACACATACATAGGTGCCATCCAGATCCTTGAATGGTAAGTAGGTGGAGTCCAGTAAGTAGGTGGAGTCCAGACTGTATACAAAAGGCAAGAGTGGCTTGCTTATATTGTGTCTCTGCTAATCCCCTCATAATGTTTCTCGTAGTTAAATACAAATTTCTTCCCCAAATAATATTGCACTTCTTTCTTGATTATTCTTTTGAATAGATGATCTATATAGTGTCATTTGGGGTGATTTAGTTAGGTACTGTTGGCAGTACAATTTGTGTGTGTGTGTGTGTGTGTGTGTGTGTGTGTGTGTGTGTTACTGGGGATTAAACTGAAAGCCTTTGAACTGAGCTACATCCCTAGCCTTTTCCATTTCATTTTTATTTTGAGACAGGGTCTCCCCGAGCCACACAGTTATCCAGATTGGACTCAGACTGGTAATCTTTCTACCTTAGACTCGCTATTGTGGCAGTTCTTGTCCTGAAAATCAGTAATTCTGACCTTGTGAAAGAGAAGACCATGGCAGTACATACTATTTTGCATTTTCTTTTAGGAATCTGACTCCTAATATTGGGATTAGTTATCTGGGAAAGTGAATGTGTTTGTGTTGAATTGCATTGTCTCCGTATTGCTTGTAATTACTGAAAAGAACTTGACACATTTGGTGGCAACTGGCTCTGGTGACTTGTATCTGAAGAGGGCAGAAGGGATGGATAGCTCTCAGATTGAAACAGGGATGCACGGCAGGTGGACCCGAGACAATTTATAAGTGCAGTGTGTGGGTGGAAAGAATGCCTGGATCATCTAATTCTTTCCAGCTACTGTTTGCTGAACTGAATCTACTAGATAATTATCTTCATTTTCTCTTTGTACTCCTCGACACAGTTTAATTGTAAGGGAATGAAGATGACAGAAAGTTTAGCTGATTCATTACATTGTAGCGGACAATTCTAATTCAAATTTGTATTTTAAATTCTTTTTCCTTTCCTTCTGCTATTGCTTGCCCAATTCCAATGCATCTTTCATGTTCTTGTTAATGTTATCTTTTTAAATTTTCTTTGTGTCCTCCCACATCTCTGATGAAAATGTTTGACAATCTGAGAGGCATTAGCCATGTCAACAGTTTTTAGTAGGTATTCATAGTCTGTTTGCTTAATAAACTCTTTGAGAAAGAAAGAAAATCAACCATGAATGTAAAGCTCAGAAGGAATGTCACCCTCAAATTTTTGCCTTAGTTTTGTATTGTTTTGCAGATTTTATTTATTTAAAACTATATACTATATGTTAAAGTCTTCAATGGTGATAATGAATTAGCTATATTTGGGACATATCCCAGAGTTCATTTAAATAAATACTGCTGTAATTTAAATATTGATTCAGAAAACATTGTTGAAATTGCAAAACATGTTTTGTAGAATAGTGCTGTTATTCTAGTTTCTTTTCTGTGAAGAAAAGAAAAAGTTTTGAATTTGAATTAAATCACTTAGAGCCAAAAACTTTTATATCACTCTATCCCAAGAAAATATATACAGAATTTATAAACAGATGAGATCAGAAGAAATGTCAGGTTAAATCCATGTTAATTATAAATTGAATCAAGTAATTTTCCTTGACAAATTATAACTATTTCTGAAGTCTAGGATGATTATGATTAATACCACTACACTGTACCTTAGAGAAAATTCTGATTATATTGTAAAGGAATTTCCATGGCCCACACCCTACATAATGCATCCAAATATATGAATAAGTTTCAATATCTCATTGGTTTTAAAAAATTTTAGGTAAAATCATTTTAAACAAACTTGCTTTCTTGTTTCTGTGAGGAAGAATTGATATATAATTTTAAAAGATAATCTATAACCGGATCCGAATAGACTATTGAATTAATGTTCTTAATTTTTCCACTAAAGTTTCTAATATACAATTTCTATTATAAAAGCAAAATATCTTGACTGCTCCCCTTTCTTTTACAGTATTAACTTTGGTATTTCATTGGCATCTATCTTTCTTTTGCAAAGGTGGTAGACACAAAACATTTGCAAGTCGCATGTGCAAGTCACAGTTTTAGGAGATACAATTATAAAATCACAAGAGATGTAAATCTGATGCATCTTGTTTTCTTTACCTTTCAAAACTTTTCTTTTGCCTTCACAGATTTACTTTCTTACACTCCATCTAAAAATATTTTTTGTTTAAGCAGGGAAAAAAAAATGTCTCGTGGCAATTTGCATAATATGTTAATGCGGATATGCATCTAGACATCTGGATGGCATTTTAATATCTCATTCTCATTCAAGGAACTAGACCTCACACAGATGGGAGAGACAATTTTAAGAGCATTGTTGTAAACAAACAAGGCAGCCAGGAAACCAAACACACTCCAAGATAGGCACTGCCGCCAAAGAAGCTTTTTAGTGAGATGTTGTGACTACAAGATCGCAAGGCCCTTATCAGTCTCTGACAAAAGGGAGCCAGTAGCGGGCGGTTTCGCTGTGCAATGGAAAGGGATAAATGCCCTCAGCTCCACATTTTCAGGTTGGAGCACTGGGAAGATGCCGAGAATTTTCATGCATGTGAATGTCTGTATGTGCAGGTACACATCTATATATTTCCTTATGAAAACAGAAATGAAAGTTTAAAAGTAAAAGTGACATCTATTTTAGGAAACTGCATCGGGCTGGCATAGTTAAAGTAATTGTTAAAGCTATTACTATGGAAATAAATTATGTTCATTTTAATGTTGCTGTTATTTTTTCTTTCTATTAAAAACAACTTTATATTTAAAGCACGCTATCTGTATCTTTATCTCCTCGTGTGGATAGAGCAGGCTTCTGGGGCCTACTTTTCACTTAAAGAAACAAAGCCAATGAACACTGCAGAAGTGCATGTGATGTTAGGAATTTATCAGATTTCATCAAATGACAGGTGGTTATGAATTTTGTTTCCTCAAAGGAGACCCAAGGGACAGTCCATATTAAAGGCTTTAATCCCCTTTGGTGGAAATATGCTAATCATTGTTTTCGTTAAAAAACATCTATGAAACATTTTTTGTTATTTCCCTCAAGAGTAGCAGGTCCCTATTATTCATAATCGTAAATGCAGTTGATATTTTGAAATCTAGATTCATGAACTAAGATTTTTAGAATTATCTTGGGGATATCAAACTCAGAAAAAACTAGCTTTTCTGCTGTATAGGTAGCATGTGTTAACAGAAGTAACGTGGACGGCCATTTCAGCTCTGGTTGTTACTCATATTTGGGAGCGGGTAGCCGTGCTGACATAAAAGATCAGGAGGGAGATTTAACCAAAGAGCTACCGAGGCTCTTTTGAACTTATGATACAGACAAAGAATGAAGACATTTAGGCAGAAAGAAACAACTTGTGAACTAAATCATGTTTAAATAGAATATGCTGCCATCATAAGATAATGTTTTAAACAGAGCAGACCTTGTATCTTCAGTTACAGTGACAATAAAATGACAACACAAAAGCTGTATGAACCACTTCTATGGTAGCCCAGTCTTGGTTATTTATCTCCTACATAATCAGTGAGTACGAACGTGGTTGTATCTCACCTGAAAGGCTGGAAGAGCACTTTTGAATCAACTCCAGTCCACCACGTACTGCTGGAATGAGGACATCTGCTCGCCATAGTAAAACTCCATAAAACTTTACTGGAGAGAAAATAACCCTCTCCATGTGGACTAGAAATGTGAACCAGCTAAGTGCTGAAATGTCTGATTTATCTAACTACCTCTGAATAATTGGTCAACTTCGGCCACCTGTATTGATAGGCATGTAGGTATTTGGTGCCATCACACATCCTCTGCGAGCAACAACTGCCTGGAGCTGGCAACAGAATAATTGCTCTGCAGTGAAACGGTGTTGGTGGGGCAGTGCCAAGAAAGGTTTAAAACATGAGAGGCAGCAGTAAAAAAAGACTGAAGACTGCATTATAATATGAATTCCACCTAGGAATCCATTTTGACCAGCAGAGTTGGCATATAATGGATGGCTTGATGCTACCCTCAATTCTTGTGACCCTAACCTCTTTTCCCCCAGTTGCCAACACACACCTCAGGCAAACAGACACACAGCTGTATGAGATTGGCAAACAGCTACCCATTTCATTGTTCAGTGGTTCTGAAAGGCCGCTGAATGCAACTCTACCCTGGGACCATTTGGGAAAAATACTACTGTTCATGATATCTTTATTTCTTCCTGACTGGCAGTTGAAGGTGACTTTCCCTTGTACTATCCTGCTTGCTGTTAGCAATTTTCCAAAATTAAATACCATATTTTGTGTTTGATAGGCACAGCTGTGTCTGGTACCAAGGGCAAACTCACCTGCACAGCACTCTTCATTTATACTCCGAGAATTTTATCTAAAGCCCAGTTTTACAAGAGAAAAAAAATCAAATTGTGAGGAACATTTTTGAGAGCAATAAATTCTGAAATTCTACTTTGAGTTAAGAAAAGGACAAATTCCTTTGCTTTCCATGGAAGCAATATGGGCCTGTTCAAAAATCTTAGTAGTTTAACAAATTAGATGTACTTTCTGTTGGTGGGAGCTACATACAAATCTCTTTCTAAATTTGGATTTTAAAATTCCATAATATTTGGAACTGTTAAAATGCTAAGGGAAAGTGTTATGGCCAAGTTTAGAGACTGCTGTGGGACAGATGACTCTTTTTTTTCTTTTGTACAGGCCACTCCATCCCTCAAAATCTGAACTATTTTACCTGACGTGTGAACATGGCAAGTCAGACAAATGTGCTAAGTCATGTGCAGTTGTAAAGCTTCTGTAATTTTGGGACTAGATAGTGGAGTATATGAAACATACCAATAAAAGCATTGACTCTTTAGCCAAAATTCATTTGATGCTGGAGGTGACACCAGGGAGCTCCAATTTCTTCATTAGGACATGTGGAAAAGCAGCACCTCCAGGAGTTCTACAAAAGCGGAAACACCATGGTTCTTGTATTTGTTATAGGTCACATATTTTCTCCCTTGCCCCAGAGTGTCATGATCAACATTAGTATGGGAAGGATCTGAGAATTCCTGCAAAAAAAATTCAACTTTATTCAAACTTTATTTCCCAATGTTAGTGGACTTTATACACTGGATGTCTTCTGTTTGCTGTTCCAAATTCTCCTTCCAATTTCTCACCCTGCCCTGTGTTCATGGGACTCAACTATCACAGTTAAGGCCCCCGAGTTTCATTTCAACTGGCTTTTAGATATTTGTCAATAAAGAAAATCTCTGGAGAAAGGATAGGGGGAGAGCGAATGAGGAAGAGGGAAGTTAAGGTGCTCAATTCTATCCTACAGCCTGACTCTCCTGTGCGGTCCAGAGGTCGTCCCTCCACTTGAGACCCTCTCCAGAGCTCTTCTCATTTCCATAAATTCTCCACTCTTTTATCTGTTCTGCCACAACTTTTAGGTTACAAGTTTCTTCTTCATTTTCCTACAAACCTTTTATACCTATGTAAATGGCCCCTGTTTTAGGTAGCACTTAAATTACCAAATTTGAATATGCCATCTCTTATACTGCAGTAATATGTGGAGTCTTTCTACTTTGCTGAAAGATATTTTCTTGGAAAAACAAATTACCATATATTAAGTGAGGAAATTCCTATGGTATATAATATCTGTAATATTACTGTTACGTGACAAGTTTTATGTTGCTAACTGTACGTGCTCAACCACCTCTTCACGTCTGTGCTCAGACTCAGGTCACATTGGTGAAAGCAGCTGTTCTAAATCCTGAGTTTATTTCACTGTTGTCAGCTTTCCTCCTCTTTTAAGCAATGGTCCAGTAGTGATTACAGACATAAGCAAGTCCTGCCATTCATTTTAGCCAATACATATTTTTTAAGTGTGTGTGTGTGTGTGTGTGTGTGTGTGTGTGTGTGTAGCATTGTATTAGCTGCTGGGAAATAAAAAGGTAGAGAAAATTTAACATACCAGTGCTCAAAAAGCAGCATGTATTTTCACTGCTAAAAACAGTAAAAAATGCCAACAACCATAATGAACGTAATAAGCTACTACAAATTAAGTTCTAAGTGCAGTAAGATCATTTAGTTGAAGTTCTGTACCTGCATTTGCTACATAAAATAGACTGTTACTGTCAGTATTTTATAAATAAGGAAATTGCCAGGCTAAAGGAGTCAGTTGAAGATCACATTGCAAGTCACTGACGGAGCTGGATTTTGCAGTCTGGACCCAGAGAAGGAGTGGTCAACAAGTGACAAGGCTTAACTAAGTTCAGATCCCAAGAACAAAAGGGCAAAGAGAGAAGACGCTCCAGCCAGAAAGAGCTTGTGCAAGGGCATCCTCAGACTGTCATGCTCTTGGAGTATCCGGAGCATGAGGTACAGAGAGAAGCCAGTCCTGACAGAATCCATGTTCTGAATAAATGTATCAGGTGTGGGTCTTGTTTGTCTCCTAAAATTGGTAAATTCATTCATTGGGAAGTGTCTACTGGCCTTTGATTTAAAACTGATTGTCTACCTCTGTGTGTGATATATTTTTACAAACTGGACTACCTGATCCCACTGCGGAGTACTAAAATAGAAAAACACACAGAACATTACAAAAACTTCCAGACTTAGAGAATGTTTTATTTGCTTTTTGCGAAGAATTCTTTGACGCTTGCCTGCATTCTCTACTATGTTCCTAATGGAAATCTCTTCCCATTTCTTGCCTCTGGGCATCCAGCTCTAGGTGCGGCTCTGTCCTTAGCCTGATGGCTTCCTACCAGGAACTTGTTCCTCAACCCACAAAGTGTGCCAGGTGCTGCCGCAGGGACATCATTAGGGGAGCCTGACTCAAGCGGAGCAAGAATTGGTTTTTACAAGACAGCAGGTAAAAATGCTCTTGAAAGCTGTTTCTTGCTTCCTTAGCAGTGCCAAGGTTGAGAGCAAATTAAGTGTTCTACTCATACAGGTTAAGGGAAGTACCTATTGTAGCTCTAGTTAGTCACTGTTCAACCACTGGAAAGGGGTGTGTGCAGCAAAAGAATCTCTAGTGACTCTTCCAACTCCCAGAACTATATTCAAAGGATGTGGTGTGCAATGAGAGAGATGGAGAACGTTTGAATCTGTGGTTATCTATGATGATGTCTGTGCTCCTGTCAAAGGGAGGGACTGTGTTCCACCTCTGCCTTTTTCAAATGGTCCTGGACTCTGGACAAAATCAGGAAAAAGAGGGCTGAGAAGCACAACAAATTTCCTATCACAACTTATACTTCCTCAGGTTGCCACCAGTTTCTCGGATGCCAAGTGTGTACATCCAAGAAAACATCTCGTCCTTCTCTAAGGACCGTATCCACAGAAGAGGGTGGATGACTTTGAGGGCCTGGAGTAGTGAGCGTATAGTACAGAAAGATGCTGGGAGCATTGAGACAAAGGAATGAACTTTTAATAATTAGAATTTGTAACAGAACTAATCACTCTGGGTTGTGTTTTTCACTCAAGGTACTGTGAATGTAAAGAGAATTTTTTTTTTTCTTTTAAAAGTAAAAGCGCAAAAACATATCAACAAACAGACACAAAGTAGCATAAGAAATAGTACAATCAAAACTGATTTACAGACAAGGTGACATGGACTCAACAATGGTTGTTGCTTTACGTATTGATATCTTCAAAGTGTACATTCATGAACATGAATAGAGACATGTGAAATTGGTCAAACAATTAATCATCACAACAGCAGAAAAAAAAAAAACCGGAAAGCATTAACAAAGAGTCGCAAAGTAGTACAATAACAGTATGATCAGAATTGAGCTATAGACAAAGCAACAGAAAACCAACAATAGTTGCTGCTTTGCATATTGATATCTTCGAAGTGTGTGTTCAGGATAACACATACAGACATACAAGACTGATCAAATAACCCGTCATCAACTATTCCTTAGCATTAAGTGATATAATACAATAGTAGAACCATGTTAGCCCTCCTGCATATATGTATATTTATATATACATACATACATTTTTGCCTCTTTCTTTTCTCCTTTCCCTCGTCCCATCTGTTCTTTGTTTTTGAACAGATTTCCTTCATGTCTCTTAGTTTATATTCCCACCCTCAGGTTCTTACACCAGTGGTACAATATGTTGCCTTGCACATGTACCGCTGATTTATTTCACTTATGAGTATGGACTCCAGTTTTGACCACTTGCCTACAAAGTCCCCAGAAGACTGGATTAAAAAATTGTGGCATTTTTATATAATGGAATATTATTCAGCTGTAAAGAGAATGTTATGTGCTCTAGGCAGACAAAGGTAGAGGGCTGCTCTAGATCCAGAACGTTATACTCAGACTGACAATATAGAGAATGACTTATCTGGCTAACATTGACTACATCCTTGAAGGTCAAAATTTGTGAGCGCATTTATAAAATGTCTTATTACTGGGGTGCATTCTGGCTGATCAACTAGGAAACACTAGTGTCTGATCTTAATAGGAGGAGAACAGAATTTTGCTTCTCCGCATATTAAACTGCAAAACAAATTTCAATAATACATGGGTACTAAGAAAAGCTACCATCTTCCACAAGAAGCGGGCACAGTCTAAAATGTATTCTAGAAGTCTCTCTGTGTGGTTTACTAGAAAACTTTGATTCAGGCTTGTGTTATGTTCTCTCACATTACTGTTATGGTTAGCACACTTGCCTTCATTTATTATGGTGGATTTTCATATTCTGTGTTATTTTTATAGCTATTTATCTATCTAATGTAACCATTAATTTCACTGCACTAAAACTGCATGCAAGTATTGACATGTAATAAATTTAATAGTATTCGTTATCTATTTTTCTTTGTTTCTAATGTGTTCATCTAGTATCAGTACATCTTAGAAATAGTAACTCATAGATAAATATTACAAATTTATAGCTAGAGATGTTATGCAGTTACACAAAAGTATGTATATATGTATGAAATTTTAATCACATAAATACATACACAAAATATGAGAATTTTAGTGATTGTTTTGAATTTTTGTTTTTTAAATTTGAAGAAAAAGCGCTCATGATGGTGGTATCCAAACCTGTTGTCCCAATTATAATCTCACCACTCTCAGCTCCCAACACAATTGGAAATGCCATTTATCTACAGAATTCTTCTATTGGTGTTTTGCTCCCAGGGAAGCAGAGAAAATAAAGAGTTCAATGCTTTAATGTGTCTTCCTTTTATATTCGTCATAGTGTTCTGCATTAGCAGCCACCCCATACATTAAAAGCTTCCTTCATATTTAACCTCAGAACTTTCTTTGCTAAGCTTGTCCTAAAAACTTGTCCTAGAATTATATAAATGGCACTAAACCATGAAAATATCTATTTGTAATCTCTCCCTTTTTTAATTTCAGCTAAAAGTATATACTTCATCCAAAGCACACATTTACAGTAGAAATATATTACTGATAGTACAAATAAATTTGAAGTAAATTTGTATTGTTCTACATAGTGAAATGACAGCTTTTTGGCAATTGTATGCACGTGACTCTCCAGGGAACCTCAAATCTATTATCGATTTCATGCACTGGGAGATTTTATTTCACTGTCCCCCACATTTAATTGTAGATGGGTTTTTTCAGCACTACCTATGCACGCTGGCCACCTGGGGGTTTGTCCGAGACTCCTCCTGAGTAGATGACACACTAGTATGTGCCTATGTAATTGAATGTTTGACACATGCAAGGAAGTTGTAAAATTGATAAGGGAAAAATCACATAAATACTTGAAAGGAGAAAACAGATGGCTTCTTCATGAAATGTTTAGATAAAGCCACGCGATTACAAGCAGATGGATTTTGTGCGTGTAGCAGGTCTATAAAGGAGCCTAAAACTGGTGGAGCGGAATGCACAGAGCTGCAACTTTTCCTTAGAAACTTAGTCTGACTATAACAGCAAAGCATTAGAGGCTACGTGAAAACACAAACTACTGAAAAGGTGGCACACTCTGCTTCATCTTTCTGGAATTATCTATTTGCATTTCATCGTTCCATCAGTAAGTAAATAACTGAACTGGTTGATGAAAATTTCAACGTGAGGGTAACATGAGGATAACAGATAAAACATGAATCCCTCAGCTCATGTTTAAATTATTACTGATTAAGGTTTGTTTTTATATTTTTATTTATTTATTTATTTATTTTTGCAGTACTGGGGATCGAACTCAGGACCCTGCGCTTGCTAGGCAAGCGCTTATTCCACTGAGCTATATCCCCAGCCCCAAAGGTTTGTTTTCAAAATGCTAACTCAGTCTTGTATTTGCTTTACAAATAAAAATTTTAAAAGTATTCAAAATATACTACCTCAATTTCTCTTTTGTTACCGGGACTTGAACTCAGGCCCTTGCCCTTGCCAGGCAGGTGCTGTGCCACTGAGCTATATGCCTGGCTTGTTTCCTTTTATGGACATATATGGTTAATTATTTTTACATGTAGGAAGTAGATAAATTTTAGACCAAGAGTCAGTGAGCTTCATTCTCTCTGCGGTAACACTGTCTTGTTGAACAATCAAAACAAAACAAAAATGCCTGTTATCTATTAAAGATTATTACACATGCGATCTCTACATGATGTAGCTTCAACAGTCCAATGTTTAAGAGGTGATTGTGTGTACTAAGCTCTGTCTTTTCCCATTCCTGTCTTAAACCTGTGTTCCGATCTTTAGTGGTAATCAGTTAGTATTTTAGTATGTATTTTCTTCTTTCATTTTCTACTAATTCACATGTGAGTGTATATGTTTATAAATTCACATGTGTGGATTTTATTAAAATCTAAATTCCATGATTATTGTTTACCTGCTCTTGCCTACTCTACCTTATAGTTTTACCTGTAAATCCAACTTATTATCTTTTTTTTAATTTAAAAAAAATACAAGTACAAAAACTTATTGACAAACAGACACCCATTAGCATAAAAAATAGTACAATCACAACTAATCTATAGACAAGGTGATATGATCTCAACAGTGGTTATTGCTTTATCCATTGATATCTTCGAAGTGTAAATATATAACCCCATATACAGACATGCAAATTTAGTCAGACAATTAATCCTCTCAACAACAGAAAAAACACAAAAACCAAAAATACAAAGACAAAAAACAAAACAGGCAAACATCAACAACAGCAAAAACAACAACAACGACAAAAAAAACCACCAATAGTTGCTGCTTTACATATTGATATCTTCGAAGTCTGTGTTCAGGATAACACATATAGACATACAAGATTGATCAAATAACTCATCATGGATTATTGCTTAGCATTAAGTGATATAATACAATAGTAGAACCATATCAGCCCTCCTGCATATATGCATATTCATATATACCTACATACATTTTTGTCTTTTTCTTTTCTACTTTCCTTCATCCCATCTGTTCTTTGTTTTAGAATGGATTTCCTTCATGTCTCTTAGTTTATATTCCCACCCTCGGGTTCTTACACCAGTGATACAATACGTTGCCTGCACATGTATCGCTGATTTATTTCACTTATGAGTATGGACTCCAGTTTTGTCCACTTGCCTACAAAGTCCCCAAAACTGTCTTTCTTTATAGCTGAATAATATTCCATTATATAAAAATTGCACAATTTTTTAATCCAGTCTTTTGTGGATGGGCACTTGGGTTGCTTCCACATTTTAGCTATTACAAATTGTGCTGCTATAAACATGGGTGCACATATATCAGAGTGATATGATGTTTTCAGATCTTCTGGGAAAATACCCAGAAGAGGAATAGCTGGTTTAAATGGAACCTCTAGACCTAGTTTGCGGAGAAATCTCC
>PVLD010016950.1:0-43401 GCA_004027595.1 Dinomys branickii
CCCCCCCACCCCTTTTAAAACCCCCTTTCCTCCGCGGCCCCTGCACTCTTTGTGAATGAGGGCAGCGAACGCGGCCCTTCCCCCGCCCAGGAGCCACGCCAGACCGCCGCACTCAGAGGACTGTTTGTTAATAGTCCAATTAGATAATTGCCATCTTTCACTCCTTTCGCTCCGCATTTCCCATAAAGGAATGAATGGGGAGAGCGGCGTGGAGAGGGCTTCTGCCCCGGCAAGGTGACGAGAAGGGCTGGAGCATGCTCCTTGCACAAGGCCATGCGCTTGAATTGAATCATTGTAGCCTAATCAATGCTCTTATTGGATTACTGGCTGTTGCTTTTCTCAAAGATATTGTAGCAGAGACAATGAAATAGCTAGGGGAAAACTTTTTTTTTTTTTAAGCAGATCTCACAGTTGAGATTTTCTCTGCTCTCTCTCTCTCGCCCTCTCTCACTCCCTCTCTCTCTCCTGCTGGACTCTCCGAGTACAAAGCTGCCCTTTGAATGGGCTGCCTCAGGGCTGCTGGAGGTGCAGGCATGAAAAAATCCCACTGGAACTAAATGCAGAGAGGTGGCAGTGTAAGATGGCTGTCAGCGTGGAGGTGTGTTAAGGAGCTGCTTGGGGAGAAAGTGTGACTTTTTTTGAGTGTGGGGGAGATACTTTTGGGGGAAACTTTTCCTCCTCCCTACGCAGAGGCAACTGCTTTCCTGTGCTGCAGAGTGTGTGAGGGGCGCCCCCCCCCCCGCAGTTGTATCTCGCGAGTGTGGAGAACACCCCTCCAGCCAGTATGGGAGCAGGAGGGTCAAAGGCGAAGGGAAAGTTCATAATGCCTGCTAATGGTACTAACAATTCAGGATGAATCTTGTCAAAAGTTTTTCTGGAAGTGAAGGTCTTTGATTGTGCGTTTCCTGAAAGCAAGACCAATCATTTCCGTTTATTCACTGGCTAAACCCCTACTTGATTGGGGACAAGGACAGAAACCATCCATTACGATCTGATATATTATCCAAACAATTTAGTGTATTCAGGAGGTAACCGAAACGTGGGGGCTGCGAAATTACCCGTAATCAATTGCAACAGCGAGTGTGCGTTCCCCCCCGGGTGTCGGACAACTACAACTCGCCGCCTCAGTAACAGGCGGGAGCGAAGCATTTCGGAGTTGCGCTGTTCGCCATCTGATCGCCAGGCTGGGGACATTGGACGTGCTAAGAGGACGCGGGCGCTGACGAGGCGGCCTCGCCGCCGCTCCACCGGGATCCTGCACTAGAGCGACCGTCTCTTCGCGAGCGCGCCACACTCTGTCGCCGCTGACCCGCCCGCTGCCGCCGAAGCCGCCCCGCGGGGACATTCATTCTCCTCGCCCGCCTCTCGCCAGACCGCGCTTAGGGGCTGCGCTGTAGGGATTTTGTCTCCCTTTGCCTTTTTATTTTTCTTTCCTCCTTTTTTCTTTTTCTTTGTTTGTGTTGTTTTGCCTATGTTCGGGAAACCAGACAAAATGGACGTCCGGTGCCACTCGGACACCGAGGCCGCCCGGGTCTCGAAGAACGCGCACAAGGAGAGCCGAGAGATCAAGGGCGCGGAGGGGAACCTCCCGGGCGCCTTCCTCAAGGAGCCGCAGGGCGCCTTTTCGGCGTCGGGCGCTGCGGAAGATTGTAACAAAAGTAAATCCAGTTCCGCAGCCGACCCGGATTATTGCCGCCGGATCCTAGTCCGAGGTAGGAATGAGCAGGGCAGGGCTGTGGGGCGTGTTCTTTGGGGGCGACCCCCGGGCGGAAGCTGCTCCCCGCCGCCGACCAGGGAGGGGGTGCCGGCAGCACTTCGGAGAAAGTTGCTGGTCTTCCGCGCCCCCGGGCCCGCCGGCCGCCGGGGACTTGAGCCGGGGGCTCCCCTGCGCGCGCTCTCCAGGGGCCTCGCTGCCCCGAGCCCGAGGGGCCCCGCCGGCCTCGCTGCAGAGGGAGCCGGGGGGCTGCGCGGACTGGGCCGGCCGCCAGGCTGCGGCCTCCGACCCGGGGAAGGAGCAGGGAACTCCGGGAGGACGTGCGCGCCCTGCGGGCCGGAGGACCTGCTGGGAGCTGGCCTGCGGGATCCGCGCCTTGGAGCGCTGAGCAGCCCCCTGGAGCGCGGGCTCGGAGGAGCAGCCGCCGATCGCCGGCCACGGCCCGGCCAGTTGGCGCGCTGGGCCGAGAACCCTGGCGCTGCTGTCAGGAGAGGCGGCCGAACTGGGTGTCAGAGCTACGGAAGGCGAAGGCGCCTCCTCTTTGGCCCGGCCTCTCTCGAGCGCGGCGAGCGCTCAGCCCGGGCAGCGGCTGCGGCGAGGCCGGGTCCCAGCTCGGCGCCGCCCCCGCCAGCGGCGAGCCAGGCCCAGCGGGTTTGGACTCCGGCCCTCCTCCCTATGCCGCCGGAGTTCCGGAGGGCAGGAGAGCGCGGGTGGGCGTGAGACAGCTTGAGCGCAGGCTGCTTTAGAGTCTCGGGCCGCGGAACCCTGGCTGGTCAGCGAGGGCACGCTCAGGCCACAGGGGACCCGGATGGGGCAGCCGAGCTCCCCAGACCGGAAGGAACATCTTCCTATTTGGAATTGATTTTTCCCTCTCTCCTGTCTGGAGGTCGCTACGCAGTCTAGTCCTTACTCTGTCAGCGATGTGGAGCTAGCCCCCCTACCCCCGCCAAAAAAAAAAAAAACTGCCTTTGATTTTCGGCTGTAGTTGACCCTCTCTGCACCCCTTGCAGGCTGCTGGAGACCGTGTTCTTAAAGCCAGCTAGAGCCAAGGAGGTGTAGGGAGACGGGAGGGTTCTGGCAGCTGACATCTCCCCTTCCCCAGATGCCAAGGGGTCCATCCGCGAGATCATCCTGCCCAAGGGCTTGGATCTGGACCGGCCCAAGAGGACGCGCACGTCCTTCACGGCGGAGCAGCTCTACCGGCTGGAGATGGAGTTCCAGCGCTGCCAATACGTGGTGGGCCGCGAGAGAACCGAGCTCGCCCGGCAGCTCAACCTCTCTGAGACCCAGGTACCCCGCATCCAGGCTGCACACAGTTCTGCACCAGGCTCCCTCCCCACCAACACCAGCCTGCTCATTCTCATTACCTAACCTGGCTTTGGACAGAGCTTCTCAGGGGAGGTGGAGGACTTGGAGTAGATTGGGAAGAAAGGTCTAAAGATTTCTTCCCCTTCCATAAACCAGCCTTTTTCTTGTAGGTCCTCACATCTTCCAGGGCCTACGTTCTATATAAATTGGCCTGGCCCAAGAGGCCCAAATTCTATCCTTTAGTAACTCATAAAGGTTTCCAGTCTTGAAAATTTTCTGTTTACTCCTGCTTGAACAAAGAACTGATTTTCTGCCTGTTTGTGACACCCCATTTCAGCCAGATCTCTAGTCACCATGCTCTTTGGGGCCCCAGCTTTTACCAAGCACCCAGGCCTATTCTTCAGGAAGTGGGACTAGAAAGATGTACAACTTCTAGATGATTCTGTGTCCCAGTTTGGCTGCCTTGACCCTTCAAGTCATTTCTGGTTTTGTGCTGGACCCAGTCCTGAGCACCAGGAGACCCTGACTTCTGTGCCAGTGGTGTGAGATGAGAGATGGGTCATGGATCTGGGACCCTGGGAACCTGTGCTTTAGGTCTTCACATCAAATCTGTATGTTAACCAATGTAGCCATGTGATCTCAGAGCCTAGAGCGGTTGTAGGACTAAAAACTTTGGAGCTGGCCAAAGCATGGTACCAGCTTGTCCCAGGTAAGACATCTTCTCTGGGAGGAGGACTAGTTCCTTGCCCAAGGCCTAGCTTTGAAGTACCTAGGGTATATTTTAAGCCTGGGATTTGGGTTGAATGCTGAGGACTGGTGACACATGGGATGTTCCTTTGCAGTTTGAATTGACATAGTAAGTTTCCCTCATCTTTCTGCCACTACCCCCTTTTGGTTTTCAAGATCTAGACCGGATAGCCTTTCCATATAGCTGCCACACTCTTTTATTTGGGTCGCTGCTGGGTGAGAAGAGGGGCAGAAGAGGAATGAGCAGGTTGGTGGAGAGTAGTCCAGCTACCTCAGCCTCCTGTCTTCCACGATTCCCAAGTTCATGGTAGAGAACAGCAGGAGTGGTGAATTAAGAGTATCACTGACACTGCCCTATAAATTCCATCTTGCACAAATTATTCCTTTTACAGGCACCTTCCCTGCTTGCTTCTGGTTCATGGTCAAGTCAAGTCAACATAACAAAGCAGGAAACAATCCTTTCAGGCCTTCAGCAGGACTAGCACTTTGGGGGCTAAATTTGAATGCAGTGGAAGAGGGCCTGGGTCTAGGAAGGCTGAGAAACCCCCCTCCTACCCACCTGCTCCCCACAATGAATCCTGGTTCTCATACTCTCTATTGTAAATTCAGGCTCTGGGGCCGGCTGATTCACACACCTGTGAACCCCAAATCCCACTGCGCCTAGCACGGCAGCCCAGTGAAACCTCTTCTGATTTTCCTTCGAGTTAGTGTCTTGGACATTTTTATTATTTTGTTTTTGTAACTGGCACCGGCCTCAGCCTGTTTCCATGATCTGGGCGCTCAGCCTAGGGGAGCTGCGACCTCCTCGTGGCGACTGCGGTTTCCCTGGCCTCTCCGGCCCGGACCTCTCCGGCAGTGGCGAGTGGGGGTGCGGTTAGGTATTGGGGAGGGGGGGTGCAGGAGTCCTCGAGCCCCTGGAGCCCTCCGATTGACGCCTGTCTTCCTGGTTCCCTTCTCTCACCCTCCCCGTGCCCCGGCGCGCAGGTGAAGGTCTGGTTCCAGAACCGGCGCACCAAGCAGAAGAAGGATCAGGGCAAGGACTCGGAGCTGCGCTCGGTGGTGTCGGAGACGGCGGCCACGTGCAGTGTGCTGCGGCTGCTGGAACAAGGCCGCCTGCTGTCACCGCCCGGCCTGCCTGCGCTGCTGCCGCCTTGCGCCACGGGCGCTCTCGGCTCGGCGCTGCGCGGACCCAGCCTACCGGCCTTGGGCGCTGGCGCCGCTGCGGGCTCGGCCGCCGCAGCCGCCGCTACCGCCCCGGGCCCCGCGGGCGCGGCGTCTCAGCATCCACAGGCCGTGGGTGGCGCTCCTGGCCCGGGGCCCGCGGGGCCCGGGGGACTGCACGCGGGAGCGCCGGGCGCGGGCCACGGCCTCTTCAGCCTGCCGGTGCCCTCGCTGCTCGGCTCTGTCGCCAGCCGCCTGTCTTCCGCCCCGTTGACAATGGCTGGTTCGCTAGCTGGGAATTTACAAGAACTCTCCGCCAGGTATCTGAGCTCCTCGGCCTTCGAGCCTTACTCCCGGACCAACAATAAAGAAGGGGCCGAGAAAAAAGCGCTCGACTGATTTTAAGTGTTTCCCTGTATTTATATTTATGGTATCTATTGTGGTGATATTTATGGATTCGCGCGCGTTAGGCGCCCAGGGCTCCTGCGCCTCCACCAGGCCTCTGACAGCTCTTTTCCCACCAAGCTCTGCATCTCACTTGGGCTCTTTCCCCCGCCCCCGCCCCCTGCTTTCTGAATCCTGGAGCGATCCAAAGAATTGAGGGAACTACCCGAATTAGCCAACCTGATGTCCCAACCAATCCTTAGCCCTGGAGGGAAAAGACTGGTTCTAAGTCCACGGCACAGGACACCTGCTCTAGATTGGGCTGCTGCCGCTGCGGATTATTCCTATGAATATCTGAAAGAGGAAAGCTTTACGCAGACCCCAGGGGCTGAAAAAGCGTGCAAGTTTCTTTAGACCAAAACGGAGGACGTTTCTTCCTCTTGCCAGAGAAATCAGGGCTTTTGGGAGCTCCTGGGCCCCACTTTGTGGACGTCTCGGAATTGTTGGTGCACTCGTAGCTTCCTGGCGGACACTTTCTGCCGAATTTTCTCCCTTTTGGGGAAACTCCGATCACAGCCTCCCCTGACCCCAGGAAACAATAAACCAAACATTACAGTAGGCAACGGTGGTAATAAATTTGATCTAATCAGCAATAAAGAGTGGTAACTACTACATCAAACCAGGTGAAATGGAACCAGTTTTAAAATATTTGTAATAAAGGAGTTTGGAAGTTGCAAGAAATCAGAATAGAAAATGCGCCACAGGGCAATACAGAATTGAAGTTCTGGGTGTTGTGACTTTAAATAGGAATTTAAAGTGGGGAAAGCAAAGGAAACGTCTCCGGTAAAGTCAGAATCTTTTCTTCAAGGCTGTTTGGAGCGGTGGGGGACAGCCTCCCCGCTGCTTCTGGAGAGCCCGGCGCCGCCGCAGGCAGTTGTCCCCACCTCAGCGCCTCGCCCCACGACCGCCGAGACGCGTGGCTCCAGGAAGAACTGCTGGATTTGGAAACGAATCTTAACACCCTTTGCCTCCGCTTCCACATTCCCAGATTAATAACACCTTTCAACCACGCAGGAAATGCCTGGTTTTCAGCGCAGTTCTTTTCGTAAGGGGAGGTAGGGACGCTGCCGGGTAGTCCCTCGGATTCCAGGGGTTTCCTGCGAGGCTAATAGGAAAGGCATTCACTGTCGCTCCCCAACCCCAGGGTTTCAGTGGTCCCAAGTCCGAACCCCAACTGCGACGGTGGCTGGGCTTCCCCTTTACCCCGCGCGGCAACGACAGTCCCTACAGCCACGGTCACCCGCATTTTAACCAAAATCACAGACCCACACCGCGAGATGCCGCAGTGTCTAGAATGTATTTGTTCATCCGAAACGAGCGCAAACCATTTTTAAAATAGTAACTTTATTGTAAATTATTTACGCTGGAAGCTTTTTTTCCTTTTTTTTTTTTTAGGCAAATAGTGAAAAAATAATGATTCACACGCGGGTAGGTGTCACTGAATCCTGGCTACTAACTTTGTTCTGAATGTTTTGGCTACTTGGATGTTTTGTATTTATGTGGTGAGAGTGAAATATATATATCTATGATGATAAATGAGGTGTATTTTTGTCTTATATTTAAAGGATAAAAAATAAAAACAAAAAGGAAGAAGAGACAGAAGATCCACGATTGACGAGTCCAGCCTGAGGACTCCTGGGGCAGAGGGTGGCTGCAGCTGCAGTTTGGGGCCCTGCAACTGGTGCCCGTGAACTTCTAGGGTGAGGTTTGCGGGAGGTTTGGGTTCCCAGAGAAATAGACACTGGACTGCAAGGACCCAGCACCCTTCCCGGCTCTCACTCTGGAGCCCCTTTTGCTTCTAAGATGGGAGTCCCTCGGGCCCTCCCCACTGTAAGTTTCTGGGTTTATTTAGGAACTTGTCTCGAATCCTAAAATCCCTGCTTCCTACTGCTGGCAGTTTCCAGAGTTTTCCGGTTACATCTGCATATGGGATTTTGTGCAACCACAGAGCCAAGACAGGCAAATTTTTATTCTCTCCTGACTTAGAACAAGTCTTTCTGCCATCGATTAAAAAAGAAAAAGAAAAAGTAACTAACCAAAGACACGAAACAACTTTGAGAGAGCAAGAGAGTGAAGTCTATACTCTTTCCTGGGAAAAGACTTCTGTCTCCCTCTGGTCATCTGATCCCAGGACGTAGGCCATGGCCGTAGGAGTTTGAACAAGCTTGGAGGCGGGGAGATGCCTCTTCCGCCTTCGCTCTGGTCTAGCGCACGCAGGCGGCCGGTGGGAAGCCCGAGCACGGGTACAGCAGCTCGGGATCGCTCCGACTGCGTCCCCAAACACTCAACAGCACCCGCACAAGCCAGGCCCCTCGACCCTCTCTCTCTTATGCCAGGACTGAACCTTCAGTTCGAAACATCCAAAAGCAGGCGGCTGCACAATGTGGGCAGTGGAGTCCTTAAACTGAGTTGAGGTGCTGTGGGCTTGGGGTCCCGCTTTGAGCTCCGGGTTTTGCTGAGATTAGGTCCACCGCCCACAGACAGTTCACTTTTGTTTTGCAAAATCCACAGTATCTTTCAGCTCTGTAGTTTTCGCCCCCCCACCCCACACTTTCCCATGAAGCCACTTCCTTTTTCTACTCTTCCCAGTCAGAACACCCTGCCCCTCTGAGGGCCTCTTTTTTTAGTGGGCTCTCTGGTCTTGTCCCCCCCCCATCTCCCCCCCACCACACACACCATTGTGGATTCCTTCCTTCTGACTGGGTGTCCGAAGGGCACAAGGCAAAGGTGTTGGGTGGCTCACACTGTAGTTTCCAGGCTGGTGTTCAGGGCTCTTCAAGGGTGAGAAGGGAGGAAGTGGCATAATTTTATGCAACAAAAGAAAACACAAAAATCCCAGCTTCGGGGTTCCCAAAAAGCTCTACGTTCTCTCCCAGAAGCCCCTGCCTGGGAAGTTAGCGAACCAATCCCTCCTTGCAGCTCCCCCCACGGCTCCTTTTGGCTTTCTTCTCAGTCAAAGGGGGAAGTTCCCATCATCCATCACCTCTCTGCTCTCACCTCCTTTCCCTCCCTGGCTTTGGGCAGAGCTGCTGAGTTCCTAGCCTGCCACTCAGGGAACGCGATTGTTCTCGAAGAGCCTCTTCTGCTCTGAAAAAGAATCACAATTTTAATTAAAAAATTATAGACAATTCATTTAATTTTAGTGCCTGTCTTGTTTTCCCTCCTTCTCCAAGGGCCTCCAGCAAGCTGTCCTGGTCTCTGCTGAGGCCTCTGGTCCAGAGAGGAGGCAGGTGGGCTCAGTGACAACAGCTGGCTCTGCCTGGGAGAAGATGGGAGAGCTCCTGCAAATCTGTGGAACAGCTGGAAGGGGGTGGTGGTGGTGAGGCATCTTATACTCAGGCCTGCACAAAAGCTCACCCAAATTGTGTCAGAGCAGAAAGGAAAAGAAGAGAAAACCTCTCACTCAACCCCTATGTGTTTGGTGGTGAGGTTTGAGAAAGATGTGAGAAGTCACTTGGGGAGGTGAACCTGGACACATGCTCCTATCCAACTTGGAGCTGTCCTAATCTTGAACCAGAGCGTGTTTCTAATAAGCAGTGTTTAGCAGCTTTTTATGGTTTACAAATCACATTTCACATGTGTCAGTCTTTTATTCCTAATGATGGTTTTGGGAGGTCCAGCACATACAGGACTGGAGCAAATTACCTGCTCAAAATCATGGGGTAGGTTCAGCTACAATTGTATAAGCTTCTCCTGGGGCCACGGCCTGGCCTCTTTTTTGCATTTTTTCTCTCTCCTTTCTTTACCCACCCACCCTCTCTTCTTTTCCTTCCTCCCCTCCCTCCCTCCCTCCCTCCCTCCCTTCCTTCCTTCCTTTCTTCCCTACCCATGGTGCCTCACTCATGCTACTTGAAATTTTTAACCTGTTGGCTGTCACATCCTCTAATTCCCATTTCCAGCCCCCTTCTACCATGACAGCAGCTGAGTTCATCTGGTGCCTTCATCAAGAGGTCTGAATTTCTCTCTCTTTCCTATTTCCTTTGCTGCAGGTACCCAAACTTTTCCCTACTTCTCTCTAGAATGGCACTTTTAAACCTTTTACTCATTTGGCCTTATACTTCCTTTAAAAATGTTTGAATTGAGATGCAACATTGATGTGGTAAAGAACCACAGATAAAGTACATGACATTTGAGTATACATGATGAAAAAGTGTCTCTTGCCTATTTGGAAAGTGATGGTACCGTGTAGGTATGGTGTTATCCAATAGAAAGACTTTCCAGGAAGTCTTTCCAAGTTTGCCTAAAGGATTTAGAAATCATGTATCTCTTCCAATCCCTAACACTCAAGAGTTTAAGTGACTTAATTCAGCAGCTGATGAGAATTTAAAAACTCACTGGGTTAGCCTTCCTCAAGGTACCAACCAAACACTAGATGCTTCTGAATCACCTAGACACTCATTAAAATGCAACTTCCTAAGCCTCAGCTCCACCTGAGCAATCAGAAGCTCTGGCTGGGACTCAGGAATGTGCATTTGTAACAAGTTTCCAAAATGATTCTTACCCACAATAACATTTGAGAAGCTCTGTGCTAAATGACAAACTCCCCAAACACTGCAGCCTCCAGCAGCTGGCCCAGGGCCTGGAGTTTGGTAGGAATACAATGAATGTTTGTTAAACAAATTAATCCACCTTTTCTCACACAGTTTAGAGTTTCTTGGACTACCTCATACTATTGTAATTTGATACCATTTTTACACTGGGAAATCTTTACGTTTCAGAGTCTTTTTTACTGGAAGGGCCGTCATTTTGATAGAGCAGGAGAGGAAAGATGAATCAACTTTTGCGGCTTCTCATGACCCCAGGAAGGTCTTTTATAAATGCGGTTTGGGCCCGTTGTGGACAGGTCGTTCCCTGGTGATGTGGGAAGGGCAGGAGCAGAGCTCTGCAGGGCTGCTGAAAGGCACTTACGTGCTCACCCTTCCCAGCCAGATCTGCAGGCTTCTCTTGGAGGACAAAATAGAGCTGTGGAAGCAACAAGACCACCAGGTCCAGAGAAGCTGGCGTGGAGGAGATGTGGGAACCGACGTTGCTTGAGTAGTCTCGGGTTTACAGTTGATGCGATAGATGATCCATCTAGAAACACGTCTACTGAGCCTCTTACCTGAAAACAAAATAGATACTGTGTTCTACGTGATAACGTTGCATCCATTCTTAGAAATAAATGCCATCATATATATATATATATAATTTTTAATATGCTTTTTTATATAAAATATTTTTTCATATAAAATTTTGTGATACATTAGGTACACAGAGGAAAACACAGTTTATCTTAGTGTGGCCTTCTGTGTGGGCTCTGCAGTCAGAATGAGTTGGGCTCAACTCTGAGCTTCATCATGGAATAGATTAATCTCAGATAAATTCCTCAGCTGGCTGCTCTAAGCTATTTCCATGTATGCGAAATGAGAACAGTAATGGCTCCTAACTAGTGGGACTGTCGAGAGTATTTAATTAATAAGGCATGTAGAACATCTAATGTAAATTTAGAATATCCACTCAGAAGCTAGCCATTTACTATGTGACTGTGTCCACATAGTAGCAGCTCATGATATGATACTCTCCGGGCCTCAGTTTTCCCATTTATAGAATGAAGAGATTGACTTAAAAGTTCTTTCCCAGAAAGGACTTGGAATGTGGTTGAGCTATTTGTAATGGAATTTACCCTTCTTACTGATAGTTGGTTACTACACCCATTAGTATGCATAGCATTTTTTACCAAAAATGATAAATTAATATTTTAATGATTTGGCAGACAGAACTCAACTGTCAGTTGTCAGACAGCTCTTAGCTGCCTGTGCTTTGGGATTGCCTCATCTGAAGAGAGCTACCTTGCCTGAGGTCATCACTTCCCAGGGTAGTTTCCAACCACAAGACAGGGAGGTAAGCCCAGTCCTTGTATTGCAAATTTGGACAACCTTGCAGGGTCACCCCATCTTCCAAACTCCCCTAAATGTTGTCTGAAGCTCCTATTGGGGTTTCATGCAGTTTTACTTATCCTTCTGTCCAAGCTGTCCTGCCACAGTTGTTGAATTGGAACCTCTCCCTGCTAGACTGACCTCCCACAGGAAAACATTGGTGGTAGTGGTCATAGTGGGTGCAGTGGGTGCAGTGCCAGGATACATGGAGAAGAGAGGTGGCTTCAAGGCATTCTGCTGAGATACAATCTTGGATACATTCTGAGATACAACCTCAGATACAAGCTTGGAAGTGACGGGGGATATTATACATTATGCATACATGTCATTATACATATGGGATTATACATGTTACACATGTGTGCACACATGTACACATTTCAGAGTTCTTGCTTTTCTTTCACGTTAGATTTATACTATAACACTTTGGGGCTTTTTCATTTATCAGTATGTCTTGGAGATCTTGTTATGCCATGGTTCATAGAAGTACTTTATTAAAATCAATACAGCATTTTATAGTATGGGTGTATAGAATCAAAGGATCTAAATTTCAAAAATTTAGTAGATACTGCCAAAAGTTGAACACATTCATATTCTCAAGTTTTTGAAAAGTAGATTAGGTAATTTGACATGAATCATCTGAAGCTCTTGTATGTGCTAACTCCTCAAATAATTAGTGTTAAAAAAACCCCAAAACAAATAATTGGTGTTAAAAATGCACACAACATAAACTCCCTGAAGTTTTTTGCAAGAACAGAGGTTGTTCCTTCTCTTTTCTGAATCACTTATTCATCTTGTAAATGAGACCAGAATTTTTTTTTTTTTTTTTTTTTTTTTTTTCCTGAATCCATCTCGGGACCTTGTGCTTGCCAGGCTGGCTCTTGCGCTGCTGAGCTATATCCCTGGCCCTCATCTTGTAGATGACTAAGACCTCCTCTAATATTAAAGAGATCTACTTTCACAGTATAGAAGTCTTAATTTTCAAGGTTTATTACAGAAAAAAGTAGTCCTTTCCCCTCTTTTTTGTTTGTTTTCAGTGTGTTTGTTTTATGGTACTGGGGAGTAAACCCAGGGTTGGTCCACCACTGAACTATATCGACTAGTTCTTTCTATTTTTTATTTTGAAACAAAATCTTATGAAGTTGCCCAGGCTGGCCTCAAGCTTGGGGTACTCCTGCATTAGCCTCCCAAGTCACTAGGATTATAGGCACGTACCATGATGCGTAACTTCCTGCCCTCATTCTTAAGAGGCAACTACCTAAATTTCTTTATTTGCTTTGAATTCTTAATTCTTCCCATTCAAATCCTTAACATACCTAGAGCTCCTCTCCTCAAAGCAGCCTAGTTTATCTTTAGCATTTTGAGGGATGTTAAATCAACATAAAGTATTCCCAGTGTTATAACAACACAACCATATTCACAACTGAATTGTGTACAATACATTAGAAATCCGTTTATTACCTTGCACAAGTTTTGTCTTCTCTGAAATAGTTCCCTTGCTTTTTAAATTAGTTCTCCTATACTAATCAGCATTTCATTTCAAACTCTGTCGTAAGTGTAAATCTCTCACTAAACTTGTATACATGCAGTTTCATCTTTCTGGAGACATCTGTCTTGGTGTTTTGGCCCTGCTCCAGTTGACATTGCTCTTTTGGCCCACGACACAACTGTTTTTCTAGAATCTTTCTTCACCACTATTAGGGGCATCATTATCCTTTTGTGGGTGGGAAATTCTGCTTCAAGAATTCTGTGTCTTTCTCTTTGGTGCTTTACTCCCTTGTTTTGGTGAGATACTTCTTTTAGTTGGCCCTTGAGAAATGGTACATGGATTTAAAAAAATTTTTAAGCTTATATGTCTGAAAGTGCTTTTGTTCTAACTTTACACTTACATGGTTGTATCCTTAGATACAGACAACTTGGTTGTAAATATCTTTTTTTTTTTAAAGATAGGATCTCAATACATAGTACTGGCTGGCCTTGGACCCACTATGTAAGCCTGGCTGGCCTTGTTCTGGAGGTGATTCTCCTGCCTCAGTTCCCCCAGTGCTGGGATTACAGGTGCATACCACGATTGCTAGGCTTGAAAATATTTTTTAAAAGACATTTGGAAGATGTTATTATCTTCTAGCCTCCAGTGTTGCTGTCAAGTCCAACGTTATACTAATTTTGGATCCTTTATATGTGCTGTTACGTCTCTCTCAAAGTTTTTAGGGTCTTTTCACAAAAATGTGCTTAGAGTTGGTCTATTTTTACATGTGATGCATTGGTATTCAGTGGGCCATTTTAGTTGGAGACTCGTACTTCACTAGAAATTTATCTTGAATTATTTCCTTGATAATTTCTCTCCCTCTTTTTCAAGTACACTTTTTTCTTCTGAAACTCCTATTATTTTGAAGTTGGACCTGGTGGGGTGCTCTTCCAATTTTTAAATTTTTCCTTTCCTTTTTCTATCTCTTGATGTTTTGAATGAATTGAATTGTATAAAATATTTAGTATTAATGCCTGGCCAGCTTTATCTTTTAATCTGCTTGCTGAGAGTTTCATTTTGGCTATTATATCTTTAATACAGAGAACAGACTTTCTAAATCTGTGTGTCCAACATGATGTTCATTATTCAATGTAATTATTCAGTTTTAAATTAAATGCAATTAAAAGTCAGTTCCTTAGTTGTCCTAGCCACATTCCAAGTGCTCTCTGGTCATATGTGGCTACCCTATTGGACAGCACAGGAACAGAACATTATTACCTTTACAGAAAGCGTGATTGGATAATGTTCTAAATGTTCTTCTTTTTTTCTTTTATTTTAAAGACAAAAGAATGGAGACATATGAACCAGAATAAGCCATAAGCAATATCAAAAATACAAAATTATACAGAATATAGTAGGGAATTAACACTGGATGTTGTATTACATAATGTTATCTTCACATTAGTTAACACATAAACATTAAAGGAAATACCAAATTATAGAGAAGATAGTAGGGATTTGGCACTGGATGCTGTATAATATACAGTTATCTTCACTTCTGTTAATACAAAAAAGATTGAGTAAATACAAAATTATAGAGAACATAGAAGGGAATTAGCTCTGGATGCTGTCCTACATAGTGATACCTTCACATTTGTTACTCAGTTACACAGATGATGGCCCATTTGATTATTCAATTTTCTCCTCCCTCATCTCCGTTGCCCTACCACTCAAATCAGTCATCTTCCCTGTGATAATAACTGTACTCCTGGGTTTATCTATACCCCTGGACTCTTGCCTTGGTAAGAGACATAGCTGGCTCAGACTATACTATAACATACATGGGTGTATACAAACTGCCATGGCCGGAGGTGGAAAAGCATCCATGCTCACAGCACACCACCCAGCTCCACCCCGTGGCCGTGCTATGGGTGGTGGCAGGTCCAGTCCGTGGGGTACCCTCAGCAGGGCCCACAGTGGAGCAGCTGCGGGGCACCCTTGGTGACCCATTTGGCTCTGTCCTGTTGCCTCGATGCAAGAGGTTCTTTCTTCTCCTCCTCCCTCCTCCTGATCTCCAGTATTACCGTTCCCCACCCCTTGCAGCTGGTCGTTGGACGAACTTACGATGCTTGGTATAAGGGCTTGAAATCTCTCCAGCCTGTTCTCACTGTGTTAGTTCAGGGTAAGAACTGAGTTTAAAGATTAGCTCTAGAATAGAGTTGGAGAATTTTCTCAGGTCTGCTGTATAGAGTATGTTGTTTTTCAGACTCCTGGTCTGCTGCTTTTCACCTAATTTGTTGCTATGGGTTCATGCAAGGTTCATATGTGCAAGCTGTAAGGAGACCCATTTGGTGCTCACATTAATAGTTTGCGGTGAGTCCTGAAGACTGTGGATTCGTCCCATTGTTTCCAGGAACAGGTGGTGCTTGCTCAAGCTGCTGAGTCTCAAGGTGCTCCCAGAGAGAGTTCAGGGTGGGAGCTGAGTCCTGGCAACCCAGCTCACGTTTCCTGCCTGACGGCGTGAGAAGGGCGTGGAGCCACGCAATCCACCTCTATCACATCTCCCTCCCGTTGCAGTGCTGGAGCCCCTGTCCACTCCTCGACTGGATCCCTGGAAGCCACTGCGGCTCGCCGCCGAGGCTTCCCGCTGCTCTCCCCCAGTAGCTGTTCACCCAGCGGAGAGGCAGGGGGTCACGGCCTCAAGGCAGGTGCAGAGTCAGGCGTGGTGGGCTGTGTACTAGTTGCATTGATTCTCTGCAGGCACTGATTCGGAAGGTTGCTTCAGGGTGGGGACTCTGCCCCAGTGGCTGCCGTAACTTCTCATCCTCACACTGTGTTCGACAACTGCTCCCGACCGCCACTGCCTCTTTTCCTGGCTGTGCCCTCCCCTCTCCAGCCCTGGACCAGCTCTCGGAACTCCGCTCTCCCCTGGCGGAGTTGGGAGGCTTCCGTGAGCGTGGATCTCTGAAACTGAAGCTGCGAATGCTGGAACGAGGGCATGGGCCAAGGGTGTGTTTGGAGCGGTGACTTCCTCCTTCTCCTCTCCCTCTGACTGTGCCATGGTGGATCTCTGATCCTTTCCTCCAGCAGGTTTTGCTTAGTCTTTCCGAGGACTTCAATTCCCATTTCAGATCCTTCCTGAGTTCAGGATACCCACCTCTTTCCTTTCTGTCCTTCACATGTTGCTATATTCCTATATTCCTTTGTCTGAGTGGCATTCCTCCAGGAGGTTCTCTCTCTGCTGCCTACACGGTCGCCATGTTGAAGTCCTCTCGTAAAATTTATTTAGTTATTTGTTTCTTTCTAATGAATTGACCATTACATTTCTAAAGTTCTGAAATGGCCAACATACCATAGACAGATACCACTTTAGGCTCCTGCTTGAAACCAACAGCTACAGAAAACTGCTGGCCTTGATTCAGGGCCACTAAATGTTCTTCGTTTTTAAAAAAGGAATATCCTGTTTTTTTCCAAGGATGCACTATGTTATATCTCTGATGGTATTAATGATAATTTATTCCATATTTCTTCTAAATTCTTATTTTGCTGGATTGTTCACATTTATATTGGGATGCATAAAACCCAGTTGGAAGCTGTGTGTGGAGGGGACATGTTCATTATTCAGCTGGATGGTAATCTAATAGGAATGTTTTCATAGAATGAATGTCAGTACCTTCAGGTTCTTTCTTTTATGTCAGGTTCATCAGAGAAGAATTTTCCACCCTCCTAACTGGATGTGATAGGCCTAGCTACTGCTATTTTGACAGCTAAGTGTGGTGAGAGAAGGTAAGAGTTTTATTGTCCAGTATGTAGAATTCCACTTACTACTTTTTTTTTTTTACTTGCATTTCTTTCTGGGTTATCATACCCAGAATGGAAACCATTATTCTTCTGCTGAGGTAACAGAAAAATAGTGTTCTGGCTACTCAGAATACAGGGATTGGGATCAAATCAGAAGTCCAGTGACCTCTTTTATATATTTGTCTTGTATCCTGCAACCTTGCAGAGCTCATCTGTTAGTTCTGATTATTTCATGAATTGGAAAGCCATTTCTTCACTTATCAAGATGATTCATAATCCTACATGAAAAATGGTGAACATAGTTGGGATCTATCAAAGAATGAAATGAGCTTCTCCTCTCTAAAGAATAGAAGTACTTCTTTCAGATAGGACAATTACTGCTAAATTGTATTATGAGATACTCCGTTCTTTTACTCATTAGGTTAAAACTTCTGACCTAGCTTCTTTAGGACCACGGAAACATGGGGTTACAATATTGCAACTAAGATTCAAGTCCTAATATCCTCTTTAACCAGCCAGCTGTTTCTCAGAAGGAGGAGATATTGGACGATTAAGAAAATTTTCTCCTCAGCATGAGGAAAGGCAACAGAGAATGCACTGAAAATGGGATGGAGGTTTTACAACATACCTTCTATATCTCTGAGGTTCTTCAATTCTTGATCCCATAATTCCACTGCCAGGATTTTTGTGGCAGTCTCCCAGTGTATTTCCAGTTTTTATTCCCTACAACATGTCCTCCCTATGTATCTATTTTTGAGACAGCATCTCACTCTACAGTTAAGGCTGGCACTGAACTCACTTTGTAGCCCAGGCTGGTCTTGAACTCACAATGATCCTCCTACCTCAGCCTCCCAAGTGTTGAGATTACAGGCATGAGCCACCACCCCTGGGATCATGTCCTCTATATTGCGACCACCATAATATTTATCCAATGCAGATGTAGTCATGTTATTTCTCTGCTTAAAACTCTTGAAAGCTTTCCCATTGATCTTAGAATAAATTCAGTTTCCTCAGAATGTCTTAGAAGGCCATTCATGATCAAGCCTTGAATATTTCTCTTTGCTTCTACTCCTTTATGCTTTTTGGCTCAGACTTAAGAAACTTCAATGCATTTTTCAGGATATGCACAAACTGCTTCCTGTGGCAGGAACAGAACATGTTTCACTATTAAGATACTCTTCCTTGACCTTCACCCACATATTGTTCATCTTATGATTTTAAATCCTCTTTCAGATCTCAGATGTCGCTTCTATTGAGAAACTTCTGATCCAAGTCTGGAGTAGATGCCTTTTGTTTGTGCTTCCATAGAATCCTATATTTTCCCTTGCACATCACTGATCACACTTTAATGTACTTGTTTCCTTTCCTAATATTCTCTAAGTTCTGTGAAGGTAGGGATCATATCTGCCTTATTACCTTAGTTCACCATGAACAGAGCACATGGGTTCTAGGTGTTAATAAGCCTTTATTGAAAAACTATTAGTCTGTGTGTGTCCCAGGTCTTATTTATGCAAGAATTTTAATTTTTTATTGAACAACTAGAATTATATATATATATATATATATATGACAAATTCAGCGAAAAAAAGCAAATTTCAGCCTGTTTTAAAGATGTAGAACCTAAGGCATGAGGAATCCGTGTGCTAGTTAAGGGACTGTAACTTTATTTGACTAAGCTCCTGGAGTACCACTCTGAACATCACATTTAACTCTTACATTTCAGCTTATCATCATTTGTACTCCACTCTTAAGCTTTTCCCTTCAAGTAGGGCCATTTTCTTGCATTGCCCAAGGCCATGAACCTTCATAGTACAACTAGGGCCATCACTACTTCATCACCCCTGAAGCTTAGTAATTCTTTCGGGCAATATGTTTGGAAAAGTGCTCTGACATGCACAGTTGGGTAGAGATAATTCGGAATTAGGAAATACTTGAATGGGCCAAGTCAGGGGTCATTGTCACATTTATTGATGGTTAAGGGTGCTAATCACTCCCCTTTCTTCTCTTATGGCTTGAATCAGCTGAAAACTAGGGTCAAATAGCATTCCACATTTAAATGGCAGCCAGTACTTCTCTGCTTTTCTTATCTGGAATGGAATTTTCCACCCAGTTGCAGATAGACAAGTGGAGGACAGAGAAACACCTAGAGTGGCCCCATGACTCTTAGGCCTCACTAACCAGATGGGTTTCACACTTCTTTCTCCAATTGTGAGAGTCAGGGGCACTGTCACCTTTCTTAGAATTGCTATAAGTGGTAGAAGCATCAGCTGAATTATCTTTTAAAAAATACAATAAAGTGCTTTATTATTGTTCTTAAATTTAACAGTTCAGAACAGTTGAGACTCTTACTGTTTCTTGTATTTTTTTTTAACTGTTTGGATTTCTGATCCTAGGCATAATTCATAGTAGGTACTTCAAAATTTGTTGACTAACATATTGGAATGACAAAGTTAGTGGATTAAGACAGCTTATTTGTGTCCCTGCAATTTCATAACTATAAAAATATATGTTAAAACATTTTCTTGATGGATGTGAAGTGATTTTTCATTGTGGTTTTGATCTAAATTTCCCTCATGATTAACGATATTGGCACTTTTTTGTATACCGTTTTGCCACCTGAATGTCTTTAGAAAAATATCTAGTAAGGTCCTTTGCCTATTTTGTAATTAGGTTTTGGGGGGTCTCTTCTTGGTGTTTTTGTGAGTTCTTTTTTATTGCTGTCAATTAGTAGGAGTTCCTTATGTGTTTTGGATATTAGTCTCCTATTGATTATATAGTTTATAAGTATTTTCTCCCACTCTATAGATGTCTTGGTTACTTTTCTCTCGTTGCTGAGACAAAATACCCAATGCCCAAAATTAAGGAAGGAAAGGTTCATTTTGCTCACGTTTGGTGGAGGTTTCAGTCCCTCCTCAGCTGGCTCCAAGGCAGGGTGGCACATGGCAGAGGGCAACAGTTCTTGGCAGTGGAAGGCAGCAAAAGCAGCAAGTGCAAAAGGGAGGAGGGGCAGCAAGCAGCCTCTTTCTCTCCCTTACATATGCAAACTACCCGCCCCAGGGACGGTGTAGCACTCACACTCATGAATCAATCATAAACTCTAGAAGCCTGCCCCATGACTGCATAAGGCTTTGGGAGGACATCCAGAACCACACCATAACAGCAGGTTACCTTTTCTTCTTGGTAATTGTTTCCTTTGCTGCTTCTAAACTTTTTAACTTGAGTTAGTGCTGGTTGTTTATTTTTGCCTTTATTTCATTGCAAAGACCATTGTCAAGGAGATTTTGTCCTGTGTTTTCTTCTAACATCTTTATGGTGGAGGTCTTATGTTCAAATCTTTAATACATTTTGGGTTAACTTTTGTGCATAGTATGAGATAAGGGTCCAGTTTTATTCTTTTCTTTACGTATATCCAGTTTTACCAATACCACTTATTGAACAGATGATCCTTTCTCCATTGTATATTTTTGGCACCTTTGTCAAAAATTACTTAATCTCCTATCTGTAAGGATGACTATTGTAAAAAAAAGAAATCAGATGTTAGCAAATGTTAGTGATGATGTAAGGAAAAGGAAATTACTGTACGTTGTTGATAGAATTATAAATTGGTAGACCCATTACAGAAAACATAATGGAAGTTCCTCAAGAAAACCAGAACTACCATATCATCCAACAATATTACTTTTGGGTATACAGTATATCTGAAGCAATTGAAATCAGCGCTGAAAAAAATATGTGCACTTTCATGTCCACTGCAGCTTCATTCAGAATAGCCAAGATACAAAAACCAACTGTGATGCACATGTACACCCATACACCCCTATGACGGTACAATTACTATTCAACCTTAAAGAAGAAGATAATCCTGCAGTTTATGACAAAATGGGTGAATGTAGAGGACAGTATGCTAAGTAAAATAAGCCAGGCCAAAGAAAACAAATATACTGCATGATCTCACTTCTATGTGTCGTAGAAGTACAGTAGATAAGTAGTTCTTAGGAGGGAGTCAGGGGTTGGAGTAAAGGCATTTGGGTCCAAGTGTATAAACTTTCAAATGTAGCCTGTGGCCACAATGGTTAATAATAATGTAGTATATGCCTGAAGTTTGATAAAGAGTAAAAGTGTTCTTAACACACACACACGCAACTCCTCAAAAAGAGATGAGGGATATTTTAATTAGCTTGTGGAGATTACCTTACAATGTATATGAATATTAAAACAGTGTACTGCATACTTTAAATACATCATTTTCATTTGTCAATTATATTCTTGATAAAGCAAGAGAAAAAGCATTTTCTTATGTGGTTCATGTGTCTCACTTCTGTTGTACACTTCACTAGCCATGTCCCTCTCTCCCACACCATTTAGGAATATTTGCAACAATCACAAAATTTCATCCTTAATTATTTCACAATATATCTCCTAAGGAGATTTTATTACACAACTATGATACTATTATTACATTTAAGAAAGTTAATAATTTTGAGATATTATCTAATACCTATTACATATTAAAATTTCCCCAATTACATAAAAATGTATTATAGTTATATTTTGTTTCCTTTTTTGTCTTTTTTGTCTTTGACACAGCGTCTCACTATGGAGCCCAGGCTGGCCTCAAACTCACAGTGGTCCTCCTGCCTCAGCCTCCCAAGTGCTGGGATTATAGACATGTGCCACAATGCCTAGCTATTTTGTTTCTTAAATCCAGGAGAAATTTTAGGTTGATGCATTTCATTTTTTTATTTTACCACTTTTATTTCTTTTAATCTATCCATCTATCTCTCTGTATTTTTCATTTTGTTTCATTTTGTTTTTTCAGGGCTGGGGATCAAACCTAGGGCCTCATACATATTTGGCAAGTGTTCTGTCACTGAGCTATACCGCTAGCCCTGTTTTTTAACCTATAATGCTTGTCTTATTTCTTTGTTCTCTATAATATTGACTTTCAGGAAGTCCAGACTAGTTGCCCTAAAGAATGAATGAGATACATTATGGATTTGCTTCCTCATGGTGCCACTAAACATGTTTCTCTATCCCCTGTATTTCTTATGAACTAGAAGTGATGCACTAGAATACTAAAGTATTTCTTTGGAGAAATGTAATTACCTTCTTACATAATCTGAGGAGAAGACCAGTTCCATTCTACAATCATCACACTTCTACTGATTTCATGATAGGTAGCATGTATTATGTAAAATAAAGTAGAGGAACATAAAGAAATATATATATAGATCCTGGCACATTATGGATGCTCTACACATATTACTGGTTGCTAAACTACATTTAAAAAAAGATAATTGACATTGTCAGGCAATGAATGGTAAAGGTCAAGTGAATTGCTGGAATGAAGTGATAATATAATTTAACAATATTTTTTTATTGACCAGGGCTGCTGCTATGAGCTGCGGACTAGGGACTGTGGGTGAAGCTAAGTTCCAGGAACACATTGATCTAGACAATCTCAGTCTCTGCTGTTGAAGAGTAAGTGCCTCAGCATTCAAAAGTGAGGAAACACATTTAGGATAGAAGACAGAATTTGTGATAACTACCCAACAACATAGTACTTAATGAGAATTGTAGTCAGGTTCTGGAAGACTCTGAATGAAATCAAATAACTGAAACAGTCAGAAAAGATACTGTATTGGTTTTCCAATACAGAGATAGGGAGGAGTAACAAGCTTGACTTTGGGCATAGTCCTTTATAACTTATAAGGATCATAACTTTCTTCATTTGTAAAATAAGAGAAAAAAATTATAGCTCACATGGTTCATATTTACTGAGTATGTGCCATGTAACAGACACAAGTCTAGGTCATATATAAAAATACTATACATTTAGAATAATATAGATGCATAATTCATATATAAATATTAAAATTCTCATAACTATGCATATAAAACAAAATAATTTAATATACCTTATGTATAACATATATATATATATATATATATATACACACACACACACAATCTCCTTTAACCTTCTTAATATCTGTGTATGTCAGGCTCTACGATTATTTCCACTCTACAAATGAGGACAGTAAGGAATACAGAGGACAAAAGATTTTTCCAAAATTACATAGGAGAATTAAGTATTGGAAATATATACTAAAAAAAAAGAAACTAAAGTTTGCATAGCACAAATGGTGAACTAGGTATCATAGTTTAGGTGCTCATTTCTGGAAGATTCTTGTAACAGAGCTCCCCATCTGAGTAGAATGGGACAGAGAGGTGATTGAGCGAGAATTAGGTACACCCAGTAACAAGATGTGTAAAGCCATGCAGTAATCCAGTTGAGAGGAAGGAGAAGTCCTCCTCTCTAAAACTACCTCATAAGGAAAGGAATTTTAAGACAGTTTTGACAGTTGGCGCTAACACTTAGGGAACACCTGAAGTGTCTAGACAACTGCTAGTTACTGTGGAGAGGAAAGAAAAACGAACATTCCCTGAGCACAGATGCCAGGTGCCATTATCTGGTTTTCTTTAGCTGCCATTCACTGGGCACCTTCTATGGGCCAGACACTTGTACATAATTATTTTTCATTCTCACAAAAATACTGCAAGGTAGGCATAATTGGTGCTATTTTTCTGGATGAGGGTTAAAGGTGAGTGACTGGTCCCTGGGAGGGAGAGAGGAAGGAGGGATGGAAGAAAGGTGGAAGAGGAGAGATCAAGTTCAATCCATGACCAGTTAGACTTCACAGGTCGTATTGGACCAAGAATCTTCCTTTTGACTTCCATGAATTTTATGAGATTTTTGGCCCAACTTTGTGGAGGAGCCAGCAACTTAGCATAAGTTCTCAAAGTAACTTAGGACCTCAAAAGAATGAAGAGCTATTGTCTTAGACTGTCAGACGCACTCCTAGATAGCAAAGTCTTCATGACCTTATTTCAAATTTGGGCAAACAGAGGCTCAGAAAAAGGATTTGTTACAGAGTCACTCAGTAGCAGAGACAGCACTTATACCCAGTCCTCCTGCTCTCAGACCATTGTACTTCCTTTCCTCACATTTGAGAGCATTGGAAGTGAAGAGCTTAGGAGAATTGTGCCCCCAAACTCTCAGCAAGGAGTCGCTTAGGCACCTCTGGAGGGAAAGTGAGTTAACTCTTGGAGGACCAGGCACTAATTAGTACTCTGGTAAATTACCACTTTGTAGAGTACCCTTAGAAGTGATTGCTCTGAAGTGAGCTGCGGCGCAGAAGAGTAACTGAACTATCCATATACTCTGTCCTGCCAAGTGCATGGTTTTCTGTCCAGGTCAGGAAGCCCCACAAGGGCTCTGGCAGGAGAGGCCTCCTCTGAGGAGGGGTTGGAAGGGGTGGAAAGGGTAAAGCAGGGCCAGCTGCTCTCTGCACCAACCAGCAGAAGTTCTGTCTAGATGCAGGAGTGGCTTTAATAGACGAAAGTGCAGCTGTGTCACTCCCCTGTTCATCCTATCTCTTGGGAAGCCTTGCAAGATGCGCTAATGCTTCCTAACTAGAAACCAAAGCCTCTTGCCCATTTCCTCACGTGCTCTCAAGGACCGTTTTATTCTAGTTGTCACCTATATGGCTTTTAATCGGTATGTGCTGATCAAGTTAATGAATGAGATTCTCCATGGGTTTGAATTTTGGTTGTACTATTTACAAGCTGTGTTATTCTAAGAAAAAGTTAACTGGTAGCTGGGTGTGGTGGCACATGCCTGTCATCCTAGCACTTGGGAGGCTGAGGCAGGAGGATCTCTGTGAGTTTGAGGCCAGCCTGTACTACTAGTGCCAGGCTAGCCTGAACTACATAGTGAGACCCTGTCTCAAAATAAAAAATAAATAAATTGACCTCTTCAAGCAATAACACATGGGTTATCTGGTTAAGTAGAAAATGGAAGGGGGGTCTGAATAATGGTTGAGACAACCCTCATAGGACCTGGAAGAAAGAAGCAGCTGGTGCTAGGCCCCTTCCGCAACTCTCAGCAGACTGACAGCCTGTTTCGGAGGCTGGTCAGTGCCCTTGGGATCCAGTTGGAGCCTCAGCTCAGACCTGGCTTTTACGAATACTGAATTCATTCCTCAGTCTGGCCCTGTCTCAGGAACACTGGGGAACACAGCAAAATCAAGTTTGTGCCATAGGGGAGATTCCTGCCCAAAGAAAGTTCAAGGCAAAAGGTTTAGGGTTTTCAAAGAATGGTCCCTCCTATTTCAGAAAAGTTTTTGTTACTTTGCTTTGTCCAAAAGAAGTCTATTGTTTCCAGATAAAGCCTCTGCCATTTCAGGCCTAATCGTGATAGGTCTACCAGGAATTAATGACTGGCTGACATGAGACCAATTGCCTAGAAATCATGACACTCATAAGGAACAGTCATCTCTTTATTTGAAAGAAAACAAAGCATTCCAGGGTAGATTTTTAAAATATATTATTCTAATTTTTAAAGGAAAAGAATTCTTTAAAGAGAATTGTCAACGATCAAAACTGGTTGATGAATCACATACGTAACTATGTAATTAAACATCTCCATTCAGAGACCTGCAATTAGAGTTTTCCATTTACTTACTCATAGTGATTCATTTTGGCTAATATGCTAAGGGTGATGAGAGCTTGGAAGAGAAATTTTAATGTGAATTCTCCCATAATTTGAGTGAAGAAGCAGTGGAAACATGTCTCAGCTGGGAGGCAAGAGATCTGGGTTCCAGATGGCCCCATTCTATTTCTCATTTCCTACAGGGCTTTGCCCAAATCTATAAGCCTATTTGAGCCTTTGTTTCCTCAGCTATAAAACAGAATAATAATACCTATTTCGGAGTATGATTAGGAAGCCTTAATGAAAGAATGGTGGTGGTAGGGCTTTGTGAATTTCAAAGCACTGCAAAGTCCTAGTGCATTTCAGTA
Organism: Dinomys branickii; assembly: GCA_004027595.1. NCBI lineage: Eukaryota > Metazoa > Chordata > Mammalia > Rodentia > Dinomyidae > Dinomys > Dinomys branickii. The sequence continues at coordinate 25,421 of PVLD010016950.1, forward strand.
TCTGCTTTCTTTTCTTCTCAAAGCAGGCCAGGCCCTCTGTCGGTGGTAGGAGGAAAAGGCCTTAAGCTACAGTGTCAGCCATTGTGTGGTGGGAAGAGAAACGCAAAGGGTGCTTTATTGGCTGTCTGTGATTGACAGGGGACCTTGCTTCTGATGACCAGAAATTCATTTTTAAGAGAATCTCTACGTGTTTAAGGGGTTGGGACTTGGTCTGTGTGTGCCTTCCCCATAGCACAGGATTTCTGCAGGTGTGGTAGGTGCTAGGCCACTGGCTTTGCTGGATTCACCTTTAAAGAGAAAACGCCCGTGTGGAGCAAGTGGAGGTCATGGTGGATTATGATAAGGCTTTCAGGAGTTGGCTGGGTTTAGTTCTAAATCTCACTGCGGGAGACCAAAGGATGAGGCTTGTACACAAGCAGGATATCAGAGCGGGGAAGTACTCCGCAGATGATCTAACCTAGTGGCCTCAAAAATGCGGTTGAGCTACAGCATCACCAGGAAACTTGCAAATTCTTGAGCCTCATCTCCAAAATCTCTCAAGTCAGAAAGTCGGGCTGAGGTTTTGCGGTCTGTGTCTAACAAGCTTTCCAGGTGATTCGGATGCACTTTCAAGCTCGAGAACCACTGCTCTAATCCACCCTCATTTTGTAAGTCCTTGTAAAATGCTGAGCCCAGTGCCCTGGACACAGTAAACTGTGCCCAAATCAGATTTCTTGGCTGTTGCTTTTTCCAGGACACTGCATTTTGCACAGCAGTGCTCCCTGCTGTGTCACAGCCAGGGCAGGTGAGAGCAGTTGCTGGAACTGCTTTGCAGAGGAGAGGGTAGCTGCTGTTTGGAAGAGTGAGGTCTGAGGTAGGTCTGAGGAAGCGAATAGTCCCAGACAGTTTTGGCCCTGAGGCCTTCAGTGTCATTTTGTGTCACACTGAGAGAGAATTCTGTTCTCTTGAGTGATAAGACACATGTTCCAGAGAAGAGAATTAGTTTCTTTTTTGACTAACCATCAGCGGAATTCAGTCTAAACTCAATGCATTCCACTTCTATGATACCTGAAAAGTGAAAACAGTGTGATTTCCCTATTGATTTAATTGACCAAGACAGGTTAATTATAAGGTAAGAAGCCTCAGAAGAAAGATTTTTCCCTTTCAAAATTTAGTTTCACTTATTTTTGTGATTATAAATGTAATACATGTTAATGCTTTTAGAGAACCTTATAAAAGTATAAAAAAGAAAATTTAAAAATCATCCAGAATCCTACCACTCAGAGAAAAACCACTGTTAATGTTTTGGTGAATATCCTTCTGACCTAGAATTTTAACAAAAACAGTATAGAATTGAAAGATATTGTCTGTTGAAGAAAGCTTATGTGTATTATTGTCTGCTCTGTGCAAGACAGAATTGCCAAGGAAGCATTAAATTAAATCAGTGACTACTCACAACAACCTGTACAACAGGGGATCTGACCTTCACTCCATATTTAGAATCATCCTAAACAGCAGTAGGGGTGTTCTGTGGAGAGAAGACTTAAAAATCTGAGGTGTATGCCTCAGACTCCTTATGTCAAAATTTCTGGGGCTGGCACTAAGGCGTCGGCTTCTGTAGCATATGCAGACTAATGGTTCTCAAACTTTAGTGACTGGGGATCTTGCAAAAACACAGATGTTGGGGCAACCCCACAGAGCTCTGCAGGAAGGTTTGAGCATTTTGTGTTTCTATCAAGTCCCAGTTCTGCTGGCCCAGGGAAAACTTTGAGAATCTCTGAGTGAGATTATTATATAGATACCATTTTAAGGGTAAGAAGAGAATGAGGCTCAGATTAAATGTACTTGCCCAAGGGATACAGCTAGAGATTTAGGAAGTCAGAATATGAACCTGGGCCTGCACATTGCCTGAAACTGCCTCAGCCCTCGATTTCCATATGCCATTCTGTATCCCTTAGCTAATGTACACTAGTTTGAAATAAGTTGTATCCATGGTAGTACTTACTTTTCTAATGCAGTCTCTTTGCCCTTTAATTAATTAATTTATTTTTTGTACCAGGAATCAAACACATGACTTTGTACTCATTAGATAGGCGCCACGCTGCTGAGCTATATTCCTGCACTTTCACAGGTATGGCTGAGGAAATAGTTTCCTAATTAGTCCCAGAAACAAAATAGTAATCAGAAGCACAGGTTGATGCTTTGCTAGGTTTCAACCCAGTCTTCATAAATGAGCAGCACTGAGGAGCTTGAGGTAAAATTATTTATAAAAGCTTTGCCACAGAATTGCTGAAAGAAAAAACGCCTTTTGGTTTTCCTTCATAACTTTATTTATGTTTTTGGTACCAGGAATCAAACTGAGACCCTCGCGCTTGCCAGGCAGGCTCTGGGCTACTGAGCTATACCCTTGGTCCTCCTTTATAACTTCAAAAGACTTCCCATCTGCTATTCACCGAGAAGACATAGGGTTGGGGCAGAACCCCAAAGTCTGCCCTCGCTGGTCATTTCCTACTGCTCCCCAGAGACGTGGCCGGGTCAGTAGGAGTTGCCTCAGTCACAGTTGTTGTCACACACACTCTCAGTAGTTTTCTTTGTTTGGCTTTCATATTATAACATACGTATCTTGAATAAATTAGATGAGTGAACACACTTTACAAACTGATGTTAAAGACCGCATGGGAGTCATGGAGCTGCCATGGTTGCTCACAGTTGGGATGGGTGACGCACATTGCTGCTTCTCTTTCTGGGTCCTGGGCCTGCTGTGGAATGGCAAATGCGAGTGAGACTTTGAGGCTTCAGGGGAAAAATTTTCAGAAACTGCCTTGCTGGCTGCAGTCTTAGGGAAAGGCTGCTGGCGAGAAAACATAGTCATTCATATCCTGTTGTCTAGAACCACAGGGAGCAGTGTGAGCAGGGGTGAATGACTTTACCTCTCTGAGATTATTGCCTCATCTATTAAATGAGTCTAATGAATTCCTACTTTTTAGAGTCATTGTGAGGTTCATTTAATCACTATCATCCATGTAAAGGAGCTTCGCACTCTACCTGGTATGTAGAAAACGTGCAACAGATAACTGCTTTTATTATCATCTGCATTACTAGAGATAAGTCAAAGACGAAGAGGCAGGTGGTGGTTTTCAGCTCTCGTAGTTCCAAAGACACTTTCATTGCAAATATTATTGAGAACTTACCATTCATACTATAGTATGTTCTCAACGTTATTTTCTCCTTTTTATTTCTTAGCAGTACAGCAGTCTGACTCAGTACCCAAAACTCCAAGTACAGGAGGAGTTAGAGTGAGGTATGCAAGAGAACTGGGAGCTTGTTTTTCTTTGGCCGTGAGCATCAAGCTAGGAAGTCAAGTCTACCCCATCGAAGCTGCTGCTTCTGTTGCTACTCGCAATCATTTTCCTGGTCATTGATCCAAAAGGTTTATTTCCTGAGGAAAACGCAGAGGAAATCATGATCATTTGGCTAGTGGGATGCAGTCAAGCCAGAAAGACTGAAAAACAAATGTAAGTGTTCCTAAATATTGTTTAGAAAATATGTTACCATCATGGTTTGTTATTGGACTATATTGGCAAAACCTGCAGAAGCAAAGAAGTTCTGTGCTCATGAGAATCAGGGGTAGGGGTCAAAAGACCTGGACTGTAGTCCTAATTCTGCTACATACCAGCCACATGACTGGGCAAAAGCCATTTGACCTTTCTGGTCCTTGGTTCCCATCTATAAATAAGAATAAAAATTCCTAATTTGCTTACTTACTTTGATTATAAGCAATACTTAGAAAAATAATCTAAGTAAAAACCTTTTACTTACCATAAAGCATATATATCCATGTTCTTTTACAGCATTTGCTAATTCTAATCAATAATGGATAGTTACTGCATACCTTTTTGAAGTGGTTGTCCTGAGTGCCATGGAGACTTCTGAGACAGAGATTCAGGCCCTGCCATGAGAGAGCTGGATGTCTAGTTGAGGTCATAATGTGTTCACATAGATAGTGTCACCAAATACGAGACCTGCAGAGAATGAGTTGACAGGTTTGGACAGCACTGTGGTCTCAGGTGGTCTAGGATGGCTTTCTGGCAGGGATGTACTTCTGGGATATGAAGGTTTGGGAAGCTGGTTGCATGGAGCGTCCATCTGAGGAGACTTATGTATATCGGGAGACTGATGTATGACCACAGGAGGTAGCACTAGGGATGGAAGAACCTATGTTGAAGGGAAGCCAGTTAACCTAGCTGGAGTCTCATTCAACTCAAGTAATTTACACAGTGAGTCAGATATATCAGACTTCCACTTTGGAGGCTACTAGTGACAAATTATTTAGAGGTATAAATGATAACTTTAATGACAATTACAAAATAATGAGCAATTAATATCACCAGACTTAGAGTAAAGGATTTTTTTCAGTGTATTCCATATTAATTTTTCTTACCAATCATAGGAAGGAGTGTTATTATCTCCATGTTATGGCTAGGAAAACAGAAACTTCTTTTGACCACATGGCTGGTCATAACCAGGACACATCTCAGGTTATCTGGCCCCCAGTCCACCATCCTTACTATTATTGTGTGCTTCCTTGGGTGTTTTTAAAATGTTTTCTGTACTCATTTATTTATTTATTTTGGCGGTACTGGGGATCGAACTCAGGGCCCTGTGCTTGCTAGGCAGGCGCTTATTCCACTGAGCTATATTCCCAGCCCCTTCTGTACTCATTTATGAGTAGGGAGTTGTATTAGAAGTTTTCCTGCTTGATCCTCAAGGCTTAGAACAAATGCCACTTCTTTCATAAAATCTTCCTTTTTACCCCAGTAGGAATTTTTCTCTGTAAGAATGCTAAGAACTTAGCAATATTCCATGTTTTCTGTTTGTGGATTTAGTTATTTGGGTACAACAGTGTCTTCTTTTGTTAGTTTGCTCCTCAGACAGGTGTCCTGCTAAGAACTGCTTCTCAGCATCAGTTTGCTAATAATTGTATCACAGGGCAGAAATAGTTCTCAAAACCCATAACCACTAAGGCAAAACTCACATATAACTCATGTAAAAAGAAACAAACCCTACATTTTAAAAATTAGGGTGTGTTTTTGTCATATTAAAAAAATAAACACAGAAAGAAAAAGAAGGCCTGTTTTTATAACCATTCTGCCAAAATGGCCCTGAAGAAACAGATGTCAATAAATTCAGTGGCATCGAGTCTCATGGGCCTCTGGTTTGCAGAGCACCCATCTCCTTGCCTTTAATCAGATAATAGAAAGAGTAAAGGTGCTGGGCCAGTCGTTACTCTGCGTCCATTCTCCCATTGATGGTTAAGGGATTTATGGAGGTAAGTCCATTAATGTTAATGGAAGTTACAAGTGTAATTCCCCTTTTTCATCACTGAGAGAATAGAGCTTTATATTCCTTGGGTAATTATGGTACTGGCACTGTTAGGTTTTTCAGTTAACTTTTTCACCTGCCTTTCCTGCTTGGACTCTTAAGAAAGGAACTGAATTCTTCCGTTCAAAAAGGAAAATTGCCAAAATATCTGAGAGGTGAAATAAATGTAACCAGATCCACTGGATGGAGGGTGAAAAAAGCAAGAAAACACTAGGACAGGAAGCTCGGGGGTGCGCGCCTGCTAATTTTCAGAGCCCAGGAAGCATGTCGGGGTTTGGATTTTCTAACAATGCAGGGCTTTTCACTGGCAGCCCATTTCCTCAGGTATTTGAAGTGAGAGGAAAATAAGTCTCTGAACATTTGGCTGAATTAATTTTAGCGTGTAAGATTTGAGTAGCAATGCCGCTGTCTTTGCAGAGCCTAACAAAGAATTAATCTTGGTCTCTGCCTAATAAAAATACATTGCCGTCTGAGATCCGGTTTACGAGAATCTAAAGGAGAGCTGTATTACTATCCTACTGGAAATGCAAGTCCTTGGGGTGCTCCTCTGTCACACCAGGTGCTCGGATGAGTGTGCGTAGCGTGTCAAAATGTCACATAGGACCCAGCAGTGCCCATTCTTAGCTGGAGACTCAGCAGCCAGCACCCTAGTCTTGTTATGTGTGTAGGTCATCTTTTTAAAAAGAGACAGAGGCTCAACTTTCCTGATGGCTTTACTTCTTACGTTTAAAAATAGCTGTAGCCATTGAAAGTAGATGAAAGGTATCCTTTGACACGTGGACATTTTTAGGATTTGTGGCAACCACTGAATCTCATGTTGGAAGGGACTTAGATCACCGGATTTAGCCAAGTGGCCCTGAAGCTTTCAGTATAGGTGCTTTCTTCAGTACTTAGTATGGCATCTGGAATGAGGTCGAGTAAACGATTTCAACCACCCTGCCAGGAACAGGCCGTTCTTTCTGCGTCCAAAGTGTTTCTAACACTTTCCCTGTGTGAGAAAGTGTGGCCTCAGGGTGAAATAAAATTATATCTTTCTCTAATTTTCCGTTATCCCCAGGACTCTGCTGTACCCTTTCAACCACTGGATCCTGTTCTGTTCTGTTCTGGAGCAGCATAAGTCTGCTCTCTTTTGCTTGAGAATTCTTCACTCATTCTTAGAATTAAGAATCAAGACATTTCATTGGCCTGCTTTTCACATTCTAGATATACTTATTCTTTGTGTCTTGGGCCAGGGCTATGAATGTTCATTCTCCAGCTGTTCTCTTCTTCTTGGATGTCGAAGTATATTTCTATAACTTGGCTCTATTCCTGAGGCTTGTGACAGACCTTCTGCCTACCACCCATCCTTTAAGTTTTCACACCCAGATCACTGATCCATGTAGCTTCCTATCACTGAAGCCTCTTTGATGTTAACCATCAAAGTTTGGAAAAGACCCAGATCTGATAAGCTGCTTTCTCAAAGCAGTTCAATACAATAAAAAGAGAACTGAGGTTTAGGAGACCTGGATGTGAACCCTTCCTCAGCCATGAGCCTATTTGTTATTTAACAGCCCAAGTAATCCTTCACTGTAAACTGGATTATGTCACTTAAAAGCCTTCAATCATTTCACAATCCTCTCAAGTCTTAGCCTGAAGTCCAAAATCTTTACTGAGGCCTAAAAGTTCTCCATGATGCGACTCCCTCCTGCATTTCCTCAAGTCTCATTTTTATCCTTTTCTATGTTATCCACTGCTATGCCGTGGATGTAGTTTGTCCCACAAGGGTTTGTGTGTTGGGAACTTGGTCTCCAGGGTGGTTAGGTTCAGAGATGGGGGGACAGTTATGAGCTGGAGCCCAAGGTGGAGTTGAGTGGGAGGTCATTATCGGCCCTTCCCGTGCCTTTGGCTTCTGATATCCCCACATGATCTCTTCCTTTACTTGTGTCTCCATCACCGTGCTGCCATCTTCTGTGAGGCTCTCACTAGAGAGAACCAAGCAGAAGCCAATGCCATGCTCTTGAATCTAAAACGCTTGTGAATCCTGGACGCTTGGGTTTCAGTCAGATATCATTTCTTCTAAAAGCTCTTTTGTAACCACCATAACTAAATGAATTGCAGTCAAATTGAGCTCCATTCCTTGGGGTAAGCGAAGTCCAGCCCTCAGCTCTGTTTGTTGTTTTGCAATGCTAGGGAATGAATGCAAGGCCTTGTACATGCTGGAGAAGCACTCTACCACTGAGCTACATCCCTTCCCTGGCCTAAGATTTTGAAATGTGTCCAGCTCTTATGGCTCTTTCCACTGATATGTATTATTACAGAACCAATTATATGCAAGCTGGCTATGTAGGGGTTGGTGCTAGCAGTGTGGGACCTAGAGGTTAAAACACTTAAATTTTTTTAGTTTTTTTCAACTTGAAGTGACCAGTAACAGCAAAGGAAAGGAACTGCAAGACTTTAATAGCTTTTTGTTTCAAGGTTTGCAGATGTTTCTGTAAAGATGCCAGGCTTTTGGGTCACAGTCTCTTTTGCAATGACTTGACTTTGCTGTTGCATAAAACCAGTCATAGACAATTCATAAAGGAATGAAAGTTGCAGTGTTCCAATAAAACTTTATTTATAAAGACAAATGATGGGCTGGGGATATAGCTCAGTAGCAGAGCACTTGCCTAGCATGCAGAGACCCTGGGTTCAGTTCCTGCTACTGCAAAAACAAAACAAAAGTCACATTGGTCTGCTGGTTTCCCAAGCTCTGACTTATGTGTGCCAGATGTTTTATGTGTATTTACTCTTTACAACAACTTGATAAACAATTACTTATCCATTTTATAGAAGTATAAATGTCTTCTGGAGTCATTCAGCTTGGAAAGAATTCATTTTCTCAACCAACATAGTAAAGAGACAATTGATAAAGTGGGAAAAATTTTTTTGCCATCTACTCCCCAGAGGACTCATATGTAGAATATAAAAAAGACTTTAAAAAATTAGACCCATCAAAAGAAAAGACTACATGAAGAAATGGGCAAGTGAAATAGACACTTCTCAGAAGAAGTACACATGGCCAATAAATACATGAAAAATGTTCAACACCGTTGGCCCTTTGAAAAATGCAAATCAAAACAACACTGAGATGTCATTTTACTCCAGAAAGAATGGGTTTCTGATTTCCTTAAGAAACCAAATGATAACAAATGCTGGAGAGGTTGTAGTGTGTGTGTGGGATGTTTCTTCATTGTTGGCGAGAGCATAAATCTGTACAATCACTATAGAAATCACTATGGAGATTCCTTATAAACTAAACTAGAAATTAAAACTAAAACTGAAACCAGAAGCTCTATTCAACCTAGCTATTTTCTTTCTAGATATCTTCCCCCAAAGAGTTAAAGACATCATACTTAATAGTGATACATTCACACCCGTGTTTATAGACACACGACTCATAATAGCTAAATCCTAGAAGCAACCTATATGCCCATCAATAGATGAATGGGTAAAGAAATTATTGTATTTATGCACAGTGGAGTACTACTGTGCCATAGGAAGGATAAACCTGTAGGAAAATGGATGCACCTTGAGACCATAATGTTAAAATAAATCAGACAACAAGCTTAGATATTGCATGCTTTCTTATATATATATGTGTATATATATATATATATATATATGAGAAATCAGAAATATAAAGAGAAAAAGAAAAGCTAGATCATAGGAAGTAGAGGGATAGATCTTTCCCAAAGGGGAGGGAGGGATCTGGAGATGGAGGGCGGGAGGAGGAAGGGAGACAAAATGATGAAAATAAAAAAGAATTAGAATGTGCTGTGTACATGCATCAGCTCCACACAAGGAATGTAAACAATGTGTACTGCAAACATGTACTAATCAAACATTTAAAAAATAAAATTGAAAAGAAAAGAATTAGGTTTCTAACCTAGGCTTTAAGGATTAGAGAGAGGAAATAGTCAATAAATTTAATTCAACAAATATTCATGGAATGTCTACTATATGATCACAGTAGCATAAGACACTTGAGAACATAAAACATCCACACTTTGCTTATCTCTAGTCACCTGATAAAAATTTTTAAAATAAATTGGAGAGTGGCTCATACTGTGGTGAAAGAAGGTAAGCTTTGAAATCAGGTCTGACTCAAATTTTAACCTTGCAAATTGGGAAAGGTATTTAAGCTCTGGCCTTAATATCCTAAAATCAAAACGAAAATCATATTGACTGATGTTAAGCTTTTGTTAAATAATTTGTCTGTCTGTGTGTTTATCTGTTTGTTTGCTTGAGACAGGGTCTTACTATGTAGTTCAGGCTAGCCTTGAACTCACTAAGGAGCCCAGGCTCACCTCAAACTCACAGTGCTCTTCCTGCCTCAGTCTCCTGAGTACTGAGATTAAAGCAGTACACCACCACACCCAGCCCCATTAAATAATTTTCAAGTGAGATTTTATATATGAAGGAACATACTCATTTCTGAGTATGCTCAGTGGTTTTTATAGCGAGTGGACATGTTGAAAAAAATACAGTAGAAAATATTTAGAGGTTTGTGGGAAAGAGACTTATGACCCAAATAGGCCTTCTATTATTTTGAGGATTTTCTTGAGCATTTGATTACCTTGGAGAAACTGTACCTTGGTGATTTCAATCTCTTATTCCTTAATCTAGATCATTTCTCATCACAGCCATCTCTTAAAAGCACACAAGAAATACTACCTTTTGCTTCTAGAACCAGAAACATCTGCCATCCTTTTCTCCAGTTGTGAGGAATTCACTTCCTGTGGAAGCAGCATTTTGTGGGTGTTCTCACTGGAGGCTCCGCCCAATCCCTTAGTCCTATTTGCCTCTGTGGTGCTAATGTGGTAAAAGCTTAAAAAATTGCCGAGGAGGTTAAAAGTATAAACTGGGTCATGGTAGGGATTTTGGCACTGGGTGCGCTTTTAGTAATGCATATAACCTTCATATCTTTCAGCTTTTATCAGATGAAAGGCAAGTTCCTTTGACCCAAGAAGTTGATCTGTGAACTCTGTCAAAAAATTTAAAAACCCGCAGCTGTCGATCATGCATTCCATTAGCATAATGTGCCACCCAAGGTGTAAATGTGTATTCTCTAAATTGGCACATAGTATAGATAGTATTTTACGATGTGTTAAGGAAAGATTGTTTATTTGGCATGCTGTAGGGGGAATTAATAAGGTTGCCAGAGAAATTACTACTGTTTTCTTTTTTACCTCTTCTTCCAGAAAACGGGACTTTTCATACAAATTTAAATGAAGTCATTGAGTTGGATACTATACTTCAACCAAATGAGACCACGTGTTCCAGCAGAGTCCTTCAGCGTTGGACAGGATGGGGATCTGATTTTTCACAAGCACGTTGGTGTGGCCAATTAGGATGGAAAAAAACAAATGTTGAAACTAGTTCAGTTCCATGTTCAGACTTCAGAGAAGTAACGAAACAGAGCATTGAGAATCTGAATTTCTTTTGCTCTCATTCTTCTGGGGTTTCCTTCTGTGTGTGTGTGTAGCGTGGGCGTTTGCAGGACTTACTTCACTGGTGTTAAAGCTTTGTAAGATTTCTCCAGGAGCTTCACGATGATGTTCCTCTTTTTTCATTCCTGAAATTAAAATGTGTCGGAATGCTCGGCTGCCTTTCAGTCCTTCCTCAATGGACCCTTTAGTTTTTCACACCAAGGTGTCCTTCTTCGGGGTGCCAGGTCAGGCTACCAAAACAGCTTCTAGGAGGGGATTAGGACCAATTAACATCTTTGTACACAAAAGCCACTGGCAGCTGAACAGGCAGCCTGGTGTCGGCTCCGGAGCTGCATTTTAAATAGGGGCCTTCTGTACTTGGGTTCAAGTAGGAAGAGGTGGAGAAAGTTTTTATTTATAATTGAAAATGCTGTTTTGGATAAAGTCTAATGCAAAGAAAAGCAGTGCTCAGAAGTATCTAACAAATGCCATTTGAAAGTTGGTCTGAATTGTCTGATTCTGTCAAGGATGCCCTCACAATATAAGCCTGTTCCTTGGCACATAGAGAGATGTAGTGACATTGCTTCCTATAGCAATTTTGTCCTTACATTTCTCTTGTTCTCTGTTTAAAAAAAAAAAAAAACCAGCTAGATCCCAATGCACAGAAAGGAGCTGCTACGAAGGGTATAGGGTCTTTGAAGCCAGCAGCCTTTTCATAAGAAAAGAATCTATCATATGGATACCTGTGCTACAAAATCTTTGTTTGGGGCAAAATAAAGTGGAGAGAGGTATTGTGTAAATTTCTTTGTTTCTTAACCTTTCAGTCTGAGAGAGGTCAAATTATTATTGTTGTCATGGCAAGCACAATAACCAAATTGTTACACGTTTGCTTTTTCCTTTCTTTGAGGGGGCGGTGGGTGGAGGTAGTATGTGTCTTTCTGTATTGAGGAATACGAAAATCAATAAAGATATTAGAGTTAAAGGGATTTGGGGGCCCAGATTAATTGAGAAGAGTTTTAAGTAGAGATCTGGTGAGAATCTCCTAAGAATGATGCTGTTAAAGATGTAGTGGAAAATAAACAAGATGTCATGGGACTGGTTTCTATACTTCAGTGACGAGTTTTCAACATTTTAATGTTCAATTCAGTTCCTGTCGCACCTTCGTAACTCCTTCAGCTGCAAGATGTGTGGCTTTCGCTGTGAATAGAAATGCTGGAAACTAAAACGCTGCTTTAAGGATCTTGTCCAAAAGATAATAGTGGGAACCCATGGGAAAAAATACAGACCTGAAAAAAAAGACGTTAATTACTATATGATAGGCCAAAAGCATGACGATGATCAGAAATGTACTGAACCAGGTGGAATGTATGAGGGACAATGGAGCACACTGGTTTTCAATTTCCCATCCTGTTATATATTTTTGTATCATGGAAGGAAATGATGAACAGAATAGTATGTATTTCTTTTTCAATAGCTTCAATGGAAAATGTTTTTAAAAAGTCAGCCTCCCTGGTCCCTAATCTAAATTATGGTCATTTTCAGTTTCCTGGGTTTTGTACATAACTCTAGACTCCTCTTAGTGTGATATTTTCGAAGCAAACCTTAATACAGTCTCATTGTGTGGCTTCCCCCCTGGGTTTTGGTTTCAGATACTGTATTGTGAGTCTTCAGCCTTGTTGAGTCCCCCTAATGTTAAATGGTAATTGCCAGAAGTATAGGTGGGGATAGAAACATTGTTATATTTTGTTCATTTTTCACACTTGAGCAGTTACCCTTTTTTCTCTCTTGCTGTATACTTATTAGGGTATGAAATGCAGGTGTGTGGGAAATGGCTAGCGGACATTGACAGGTTATTTTGTTGGTCACTGCCTAATTAGTAGCATAGTGGATGCACCCTGCTAAGCTTTAGTGTGGGGCAGCCGAGCTGGTCTGTTCTAATTTCCTCACGGCTTTGATATTCGCCAAAAGATTGACGGTTTACACAAAAAGCCAAGGCCTGAAGGAGGCCTGGGGAAACAATGAGCCTTCTTGCTTGTAGACACCACAGATGTGAGAGAAAGCTGGCGAAAGACAATTGGCTGTCACTGTCTAATTGTCTCGGATGTCAGCGTCGTTAATGTTTTCCCATGTAAAACGGAGAAGGCCAAGGTTGTATCCTCCCTTTATTTTCCAGCACATGATTATGTAACTTATCGAGATTCAGATTAAGTGTTAATTGTATTTGTGCAATAAAGAAACTGAAGCTTCCTTGGCTTTAATGACCATGTGCTTAATTAATTTGGACAGCTTTTATCTTTATTGCCCTTTGAATACTCCTTATCAGAATTAATAACATTTTCTCCAGTCATTAAAATCACAGCTCCCTTGAAAGTCATATATATTTACATTTCTTTGAGTTTGAACCAGAGAAATGATGATGTGACTTTGCTTATGTTTGGGGAAGCATCCTATGAGTGTGTTAGGTAACAATCACAGCAAACACTTGGAGACAGCACCAGAGCTTTTCAATTACACGACGGAGCCCAGTGTTCCGCAGAGACACATGGTAATGCGGAGAGGCACCAAATTACAAGGTTACCCCTGTGAAACCCCAAACCTATCTTTATCTACAAAATGGTTTTAAAGATTTTTCTCCCAAGGAGGGGAAACTGGGGAAGGTGAAACCCTAGAAAGAGCTAACAGATTGGACTGAAATTCAATTTTTTTTTTGGCAATGTAAGACCTGTAGTTGCCTATAGTGCTGATGATATGGTAAACTGCGCTGAGGTCTACGACTGGTTGTTACAATCAGCAAATATTATCACGCAGTCTGTACTGCACAGCGACCTCTGTGACACCAAAATAAGGCAGAAGCTCTTGTTTCTGCTCCGTTTGAGATTTTTCAGGTCTTTTACCTTCTTCTCATCTGAATAGCGGGACTCCTTAGAATAGTGGCAGAGAAAGAGCTTTGATCAGGAAAGACTTTGATTTGTGTATTGTCTGGGAAGCTCTTGAGTCAGGGGAAACCACATATCCTGAGTTCAACGTTCAGTTAAAATATTATCACTTTTGCGGGTGAGGCTGTAACTTGGAAGGAGAGCAAGCGCTTAACATGGGTGAGGCCCTGGGTTTGACCCCCGGCACTAATAAAACAAAATAGCATAAATAGATTAATTAATTAATTAATTAATGAAATATATACAATATATACTTTGATTCTCAAACATAATCTATTTGAAGAATTAGTCTCCAAATGATTTTTCCTGGGAAGTCTTCTTTCCTCCAGACTTTTCTTATCCAAGTTTGTTACTTGAGCACACAACCGGCAAGCGCTGGTTTCTGAACATGGATTTATACACAGAAAATTCTATCTCTGGGTGTTCGGCTTCCTGTATGCCTTCCTTCTTTGCGCAATAGCGCTGACAAAGTGCAGTCCATACAATGTATGGGCAATTGGTCATCCACAAGGGTTTCACAGAGGATGACCGAGGAGCGCCCTGTGGAAAAGTACACAGCCACGGGGGGCAGGTGGCTCTGAGCTTAGGTCTGTCCTTCTTTACTAGCTGAGTGACTTTAAGGATGAGCTTTAGAGCCTCAATTTCTTTATAGCTAAAAAGATAATAAAAGGCTTTGAGGAGTTGGCCACTGATGATGGTGCAGTGCTCAGCACGGGGTCACCTAGAGCAGCTGTCCCATAAATAGTGGCCGTCGTGATTTTCGCAGGGATAGCTGCTGTACCTGAGGCTCTGCTGTCTCTTTTTCTAACAGAGATTACTTCCTTACATATAAATCATACAGTGATGGTAATAGTATTATGTTCACAGTGTCACGAGGAATCCATGAATCAGTGACAGCAATGTTAATGATACAAGACATAGTGATTCCTGCTGACATTTATTGAATGGAGGAGTCAGAACCAGACATAACGCTAAATTCTTTTTTTTAATGTACATGACCTCATTTAATGCCTATGGTGCAGAGTCTGAAACACAGTGAATGCTGCATAAATACTGGCAGTTAGTGTTGTATTTGTTGTGAACCTTTAGAGTGGTTGAACTGCAGCTCATCCCCAAATTCTGCACATACTACTATTAGGGGACTTGGGTAAAACAGTTTCTCAAAGAGGCCTTTCTTAGCTAGGAGGTTAAGAAAGTGCTATGTGTGGGCCTGAACCACTTGGTCTAAACCTTTAGCGTCAGTACCTCCCTTATTTGCCCTTACTTCTTTTAAAACTCTGTTCTCTAAAAATAGTAACAGGGTGAAGCTTACCCTGAATAAGTCCATGCTTCTCCAGAAAATGGTAATTGTTCATCTTGATTTATTCCAGTATATAAGCTGTCTGCATACAGCCTTTCTGTCAATGCCCTGGACCAGCTGGGCATGATTGGCAGATCCTTCTGCACTGGTTGCAGCCAGATGGGCCTAGAGAATGCCCTCTTCTCCCCTTTGTTTTCATGGGTTTAATTTGCCCCCAAAGGGAATAAAGTTTCACAATTTTAAATATTGTGCCTACATTTGCGTATATTGGTTTATTTTAAAAGAGAAAGGCTATTTTATTCCAACAGATTTATCAAACTCGCTCATTTATTCAAAATTCTGGATATAGGATGTGGGTGCATGGTAAGCTAGAGAATCAGTCTTTCATTTGCCATGGTATGAGAATTTCTGATTGGATGGTGATTAGCCAAACTAGAGTTTGGTTGGCCTCAAAAAGATTAAGCTGTCCACTAACATATTACACTCACATCCTCATTCTGGGTCATTTAAGTCAGTGGCTTCAAATCAGCTGAGCAAACATTTCCCACACATCAGTTATGTGCCAACTATTGTGCTGAATGTGGGAATACAAATCTAAACAGGGCAAGTATTATGCTCTACAGTGATCACATGTACAGGCTTTGGCATCACATCTGGGTTAAATCTTTACCTGTCCCCTATTACCTTAGAGAAGATATGTCCTTTAGGGTGTTTTCCTTATTGATAAAGGAGCTGAGAATATCAATTCCATTCAGTTCTTTTGGATTAAAGAATACAAATATCTTAAGCAGCAATCTTTCAATAAATGACAGGCATTGCTAAGACATAACCTTGGCCAGGAGAGTAGCTCAATGATAGAAAGCTTGCCTAGCTTGCCTAAGACCCAGGGTTTGATGCCCAGAATGAAAAAAAAAAAGAAGAGAGAGAGAGAGAGAGAAGGAAAGAAAGAAAGAAAGGTCACTTTCAAGTCACATGGTAAGAGCCCTCAACTGTGGCAGGGCAGGAGAAAGAAGGCTTCCTGGAGAGGTTAGTACTTGACTTCAGTCTTGATGGCGAAATGGGTAAAGTGGGTTGAGAAACCATGTTTTCTTATGGGGGGGGCAGCATGAGCAAATGCGCAGTGATGATGTGGTGGATGCCACAAACTACAAGAAACCCAATGTTCTTAGGAGCTCAAAGCCGCAGTTCCCACCAGCCTATCAGAAGAGACTTCTTGGAAGTGGCCGAAGTCTTGCGTTTCCCCCCTCAGGCCACCTTAGCAGGTTCTGACTCCTAGAAAGTAATGCAGCCCAAAGAATGTCAGCTCTTAATTAACTCCCCTTCCTCTCTGAAAAGTAAGGCCACTTGCGGGGAAAGGATTGGCCTGCCACTTAGGAAAAAACTCAAGTATGTGTTTCTAGAGTTTTCCTTTTTAATCATGTGCTCTAGGACTAATCATTCAACCTAAGTCTCAGATTCCTTAGCTAAAAATTCAAATTGGGTAATAGAGGCTAGGGATGCAGTGCTATGGTAGAACCCTGGCCTAGCATGCATGAGGCCCTGGGGTTCCTCCCTCAGCACTGCAATAAATATTCAAATAAATTAATAAATAATAAATGGTAATAGTATATAAGTCATGTGGGATATCTTAGGATTCAGTGATATGATCTATGTCAAGCATCTGGCAGTTCCTGGCACAAAGAATAGGCTCAAAATGTTAATACTGATGCGTTAACCATGGTTAGGAGTTTTTCCATTCGGAAGAAGGTGGCATTTGACTAGGAAATGGTGGAATTGTTCGGCATGATGTCATTGGTTATTTGGAATGGAAGTCAGTGATAGAAAAAAGATCCAGCCCTTCAGCTTTCTTTTCCAGAGGAGAATTTACTGCAGCTGCACATATTGTAGTTTGGAAAGGAAGCTCGGATCTCCAACAGCCTTTCTATGCTGCCCTTGGCTACTTATCATTATGTAGTCAGAGCCTTTAAAGCAAAACTCCTGAAAACAAACTGACCCATCTGGAATGACCTTTCCTGCCTTTATCTCCTCCTTCCACCTCCTCTCCCTGGCTAGACTAGTATACTCTGCCCTTCTCCTTGCCTCTCTCCCTCCTCCCCTTCCCTCCCCCTCCTCCCCTCCCCTTCCCGTTATGATCAATACATAGTGTCAATTTGAGAAGTCTACAAACAAGCTTAACTAAGTTAAGCTTAAGTGTAACTAAACTCAGCAGTTCTACATCCTGTGGTGAAAAGGACATGCCCTTCCTGCTCTGGGATGTTGTTCATTGTGTCAGTGTGAGTTTAAAAAGTTAACTAAGTGACTGAGCATGGGGCCAGGGTCCTGTCTTGGTTACTTTTCTCCAGTTGCTGAGACAAAATACCCAACACCCAAAATGAAGGAAGGAAAGGTTTATTTAGCTTACAGTTTGTGGAGGTTTCAGCCCATACTTGGCAGACTGGCACATGGCAGAGGGCAACAGTTTAGGGCCTCGGAAAACAACAAAAGCAACAAGAGCAAAAGCAGGTAGGGGGAACAAGCCTCTTTTCTTCCCTTATATTGTAAATAGCCTACGGCCACGCAGGGGGCATGTAGCTCTCACATAATCTCCAGGCCCTCCTCTTCCACAGGCTCAGGATGTGTACAAGATAAGCACTTTGGCTTCCTGCTGAGTCACTCAGCCAAACCTCTAGACTCCCCAAGTTGACACAATGTATCAACCATAACAGGTCCTTATTTTGTATACATCTGAGCCTGTGCAAGAGGAGGGCCTGGAGATTATGTGAGAGCTACATGTCCCCTGCGTGGCCGTAGGCTATTTACAATATAAGGGAAGAAAAGAGGCTTGTTCCCCCTACCTACTTTTGCTCTTGTTGCTTTTGCTGTTTTCCGAGGCCCTAAACTGTTGCCCTCTGCCATGTGCCAGTCTGCCAAGTATGGGCTGAAACCTCCACAAACTGT
>PVLD010016951.1:0-43402 GCA_004027595.1 Dinomys branickii
CTTTTCAGTAGGATGAGGTCCCAATTATTGATTCTTTGAAGTGTTTCCCTTGCAGTTTCATTTTTGTTCATGAACTCTCTGCCTACTCCTATGTCTTCAAGATTTTTACCTACTTTCTCTTCCAATAGATTTAGAGTTTCTGTTTTAATATTGAGGTCTGTGATCCATTTTGACCTGAGTTTGGTGCATGGTGATAGACGGGGGTCTATTTTCAGTTTTCGGCAAGAGGCAAGCCAGTTTTTCCAGCACCATTTATTAAACAGGCCTTCTTTTTTCCAGTGGGTTTGGTTGACCCCTTTGTCAAATATTAGGTGGCTGAGTGGCTACCCTGATTTCTTAGAGCTATCATTTCAACATTGACGTGAATGTTTAAAAAATGACTTGAATCTTGGGATATATGCCTCTTATTAATTCTGTTTATTTTGGGGAAGTTAGAGGGGATGTATGGCACATCCTCAATTATAATTACATAAAATAACACTGCGCAGAACAGAGTAAGAGTTCCCTACTTTGTAGAGGGATGCAGTTGATAACTCTGGTGATGGTGATGTGCTATCAAGGTGAGCCACAGATGCTATGGGAGTAGATAAGGGAGGTACTGGCTGCATATCTGGATTGTCAAAGGAGTCTCCTTGAAGGGATCTTGTTACTATTCCCAGGGAATCAGTAGAAATAAATGGAATAGGTGAAAGAGCATACACAAAGGGTCACAGAGAAGGCATGGCACATTTAGATAACTGCTAATGCCAGAAGCACTTCAATGAGGTGTGCAAGCAGGGCCAGCTGGAGCAAGAGGTGAAGGCCCAAGCCTGCTGTGTTGGTAAGGACCAAATATTGCAAGATAAAGCAGTAGGACTAGCTCAAGGGCAAAAGAGAGCCCTCGAAGAGAGGCCAGCACATTCAGATTCAAGCTTTCAAAGGACAACAGATTCCATGGGGTAGGACTCCAAGCTTACAAGTGAGAAACTGGAAAAATTTGGTGACACAGGTTAGGAAAGCCAGAATTCAACCCTGATCTGACTCCAAAACCTGTGCACAAGCTTTCAGCTCTGCTAGAACTTTTCAAACTATAGGTCAGCAATGGCCAACCTATGACACATGTGTTAGTTGTTTGTTTTCTTTAAGACAAAAGGTGTTCATATATGAGTCATTTTTTCTAAACTAAAATCTCAGTATTCACACTTAATTGTACTGTTAACACTTCGCATAAATAAGTGGGTTTGGGGTTGCAGTTTGGGCGCTCATCTCTAAAAGGTTTGCCATCACTGTTATAGGTCATAACCCATTAATACATCTTACCACCAATTTAGTGGAATCAATGGAATTTATAAACAAAATATAACATAACATATTATTGTATATATTGTAACACATATAATAATTATTTCATATTTTCATTTCAGTTATAAATGTAAATAAAATGTGTCTATGTACTATACAGGGGGTATAAACCTGAATACTAGAACATGATACAAAATATGCTTCTTGCTGTCGATCACAATAAAAAGTTAGAAACCACTAAGCATGTGCAAAGAATAAGCATGCTCCTCTTACCTGCCAGACACCCCTACATTATTCATTTATTCTTTAAATTATTAGATGCCTGTTATATATTAAGCATCCTATTCTAGGCTATGGGGATACAAAAATATATCAGAAACCGTGGGTTTGACCTCCTTCTCTGTAGCAAGATTTGTGTTGATCTACCATAGTACCCTAAGCCTCTTATGACCTGTGGTTTGCATTAATATATTAGGCTAAACCACACACCTTTTCCTTACACAGTCTTTACCAACATTAAGGTCAGAGTCTAAATTGCCCTCTTCACAATTTCTTCATTTAATGCAATGTGTAATCAAGAATAAGCCACGGTTAGGTCAGTTGCTTTCCTATATTTATCTTTCCAAACAATAAATAATCAGCAGGATGAGAAAGGGCAGTAAAAGATAGTTTTAATGTTAACACTCATAAGTATCCAACATCTTAAAGAGATGTTTTAATATTTATATGTGGTGGAATATGTTTCCCTCTGAAGAACTGACGATTACCAGAAAAAGAGCTGAAGAGCCGCTGCTTTTCTGTACAGACTTTAAATCAGTCCTGAGCAAGCACTCTGGATTCCCTTAAACATGGCCATTCCACAGCCTGTCACTTCCCTAGTTGCCAAGACTTCTTTCTGTATACAGCCAGGAGGGGTTAACACTCATCCATGCAGATACAGTGGGCTTCCTAAGTCAAAGATAGTAGGAGGTCTGGCCTGGGCCATGCATAACTGTGGAGCAAAGACTGGTGGGATATCCTTATACCTCTCCCTCTACTGGGCTCCTCATGAAAAATCAAGCCCTGAGGACACTGGTGAGGTCGTACGCATTCACCACCAGGAGAATGAACATCAAGGAACAGGAAACATTGTTGTCTCCAAAGTCAGTTAAAAGGCAAGGACAGCTCACAGCCAAAACTACCCTTGAAACCCATTAAACCATGCTTTAAGAATAGTATACATAATGTTGTGTATATTACTAATATTAATTATTACTTACATAAAAGTTTAAGAGGCAGGAACTACAGCACAGGGAAACAGAAAGGAAGATCTGCATATGAGAGAGAACTTAGTGGCTGGAGCTTCAGTTCTGAAACCTTCTCATTTTGAGTCTTGGATCTGCTGCTCAGCATGGTTGCAGGACTTGGGACAAATTATGTACCTCTTTTCTGGCTTGGTTTCCACATCTATAAAATAAGTATAATCACTGTACCTATATCAGAGTGTTGGTGCAAGGATTTAACTGAGTTTACATATATAAGCAGCAAACAGTTTCTGGTACTGTCAGAGTTTAAGCTAATATTTTATGTGCTAATATCTAAGCATTCACACCATTCTGCCATTAAGTTCACTATGAATTCCCTAGGAGTGAACTGAACTTGGATAGAGAAGTCCCTTGTACCTGTCATCTAATTTTCTCAAGTTATTACATCTTGCTTCTTCTTTAACCTTTTAAAGATGTCATTTCATTGTTTTTTAGTTTTCAGCCTTTTATCAATGTCTATTGTCAGAATACTGTTACTCTGAAATTAATGAATCTGATTTTCTTCAGGTGCTTTAACATTTTTGCCTTGATTTTTAACAGTGCTGCTCTCAGGTTTCTCTCTCTCTCTCTCTCTCTCTCTCTCTCTCTCTCTCTCTCTCTCTCTCTCTCTCTCTCTCTCTCTTCTCCCTCTCTATCTCTCCCCCACCCCCCTCCAACTTTCCTGGAAATCTAAATCTAATGAAACAAAAACATTACATTTGGCTTTCTGTTCTATGATTTCATTTTTTTCCTTCATCTTTTAGTCTGATTATTTTATAATTGTCTGTCTTCTAGTTTACTAATCTTGCCTTCCATTGCAGCCCATCTATTATTAAGCTGATCTTTTGAGCTCTTAATTCTAGTTACTGTAATTTTCAGTCTTAGGTGTTTGCTCCTTTTGCCTTGATATACTAATTGTTCAATGGAATTATCTATCTTATCTTTTTTCTTGACTATATTACACTACAGTTATCTTAGCAACCATGTGTAACAATGTTGATATATGAATTACTGGCATTGTTTGATTTTTCTACTTAGTTTTTACAGTCATTTTGTCTTATCTCCTAGTATGAATGATAATTTTGATCAAATGCTAGACATGGTCCTTTAAAAGAAATAACCCCAAACCAATGTTATCTTTTACCACAGGGAATTTATATTTGGATTTTGCCAGGCAGTTGGAGTTGGTTAATCCATTGTTGGATCAGGATCGCTAGAAACTGGGTTTCAGTTGTTGTGAAAGATAGTATTACTTCTAGTGTGTACCCTTTCTGAGATTCTAACTGGAAATATAGATTCTTTCCCGAGGTTCTTCTTCCTCAGCAGGTCCTAAACTCTAATTTCCATATTCCCAACTCCAAAAGAATGTCAGACTCTCTCCCCATACTCCAAGTCTCAGCCGCTACACTCAGCTCATTTTCTTAGTATTTGATTCTGTGCCACTTAGGAATTAGTAAAGGGCTTTGAAGAAAAGCGCCACAGAATATCAGGCTCAGTTCAGTGTGCTCCCTAGCCACTTGTCAGAATCTGTCTTGGCCTCTCAAGATCTGGCTACCTTGGGAATTCTCCAAAGCTGTTTTGTTCTTTGTGAACCTTTTTTGAGGTTTTCCAATATTTCTGCTTACTCTCGTGGGAGGAAGAGTGCATTAAGCTCTTTTTCCATTACCAAAAATGAAAATGCACCACGCTTTTTAAATGTTAAATATTGGTAACACCAACATATGCTTAATACATTTATTATTGGAAGGATTAAAATAATTAATGCATATGAAAGAAGCATATGTAGGCTCTGGTACATAGGAGGTGTGCAGGTGTTTCAACTTAAATATATACCAGCTTTGGAAACTGTGTGAACGGGATTGGTCACAAGCATTCACTTTTTTCTTGGTCATTCTGGCTGAGTCTTTATAAGCAACAGTGACCGTCACGCTCTTGAGCATTGTTCTCATGAACCTCAGTCAGCCGCCTCCTCCCTGTGCACGCTCCCTCAGAGAGCCTCCTGGCCACGCGCATGTCTCAGAGACCCTGCTTAGCGAGAGGAAGGGTGGCGCCATTTTCTTCTCTTGCAGCGCATGGCATGGTGTTCCTCCGCTGAGGATGATGATTCGGGGGTGCTCAATCCCAGCCCTTTCTCTTTCTGTCTGCTCCCTGAGTCTTCTGCCACTTATTCCACTCACTGCAGCTTCATTTTAGCTCTTCCTCCTGGCAGTGAGGCCAGTGTTGGTGAAAGGTGGCGAGGGTCGGTGGAACTGATTTAACCAGGCACTTATGTGAGTAGAAACTGAGAAAGAACAAGACAGAGGAGCAGAACTAGTGTGAGGGGCAGAAGTGAGGGGCATTACAATAGCAGGCCACTTGGATGTGCTCGGTTCCAGTTTAGAATCTGGAAAACCACTTTTTATGAGTCTATGCGATTTCTAAGTCTCAAAACTAATTCACTGGAAAACATAGAAAATGCAAAGCAGTAGTCTTCAGTAGTAATTTTCAGATCATTTAAGTCTAAATGCAGCTTTGAGGATATGTAGTTCATAAATTTCCTTTCAGACTTTTTTTTCTATGAGAATATTTCTCCAAACTTACCTGATAAAGTATGTCCAGAATCTGCCCATATGTGTGTTTTAGGATATATCAACAGTCCTTATTCAGTTGGAAAGAACAGAAATGTTGAAAATGGTAATGTTCATGGTGACGATGACAGTTAATGGTGGCAGCCCTTGAATATTTACCATGTACCCAGCCCTGAGACATTTTACAAGTGTTTCATCATCTACTGACCAATTATCTATCTATTCTCTTAAAGCTACCATCTTTCCTGTGGTGTTCAGTAACATAGAGTTTGAAGGGTAAATACCAACCCTACAACTCCTGGGATCCCTAGCCACGTGTTGTTACATCCTCGAGCCTCTTTCTTCGCTTCTGGGGTGAAGGTGAAACTTTGCCCCACAGGATTGTTGGAGGCCTGTGTGAGTTAATGCATGCAGCATAGTAGCTGGCTCATCTGGCTGTCTTCAAATTGTAGCCATTTTCTCCTCTCTTTTCTTCTACTGTTGGTTGAGATGCCCTTTCCTACACTAGCTGGGTGGAGAATGTAGGAAACAGAAATATCTAAAAATATAAGAAAGAGGGATTACAAGGAACCACTGATAATGTATTTTATACCACCTTAGCTCTCAGGCCAGGGCTCAGGAAACACGATGTTTTAACATGTATCTTAATTTATAAAATTTAATAAATTAATGAATCCTATTCACTCAAAAAATTATTGAGATTTGGAAACAGTGCTTAGTTTCATGGAACTCAAAATCTAAAGGAAATAAGTATTAAATAATTATCACCACTCCTTGAGTACTAGCAAGGAGAAATCCAGACATTGTGACCATTTCTTATATTGTAGGGGGTCAAAGACAGTTTCACTGCATAATTAGCCTTTCACTTGGGCCTCAAGGAGTAAGTAGTTGGCAGTTTGGTGATGAGAGGATGAGAAAGGCATTTCAGGAAGAAGAGCAGGTGAGGGAATACCCAGAAATGTCACAGGGCGTGGCATGTGGGAAGAAGCGAAAGAAGGTCCCCTCACCAGCACAGGCAGAGAGCAAAGAGAAGAATTTAGGAGCTGAAAGGTTCTTCTCCACAGCACCCTCCTTCCCTTCAATAGACCCAGAGGTTCACCCTGGTAGAGGCAGCAGCATAAAGTTCCCTGTCTTCCTCTAGACCATCTCTCAGAGGACTCATTCTCAAGTCATCCAGGTCTGTGCAAGACTTCACTCTCAGAGGTTTAACCTAGTCCTTTCCCATTACTCTCAGGGCTGTGAGCTCTTTATTAATCTGAAAAAAAAATGTTCATTCCTGCAGCTGAAGGTCAACTTTTTGTGCCCTATATTTGTTTACAAGTTTGTATGCGCACCAGAATCACCCGGAGAGCTTGGTAAATCCCAAATCCTTGGGTTCCTCTCCCAGGGTTTTTGATTCCTGGTTTTTTTTTTTTTTTTGGTACCAGAATTGAACTCAGGACCTTGTGCTGGCCAGGCAGGCATTTGTACCACTGAGCTATATCCCTGGCCCTGATTTCTTGAGTCTGAGGCAAGGCCCTTGAACTTGCATTTCTAACAAGCTACCACATCACACTGATACCCCTGTTCTCAGTTTCCTGCTTGGAGATTCAATGGTTTCACATGTCATTCTACCTTCAGTAGTTTAAGATTACCAGTTAGTCCCTGCATACAAAGCACGAGGTTCAGGGAGGGCCCGAAGGAGAAAACACTAAAATCAAAACCAGATCTTGTGGGTAATTGCTAGAATGACCTAAAGGAGCAAACCTTTTTGTGGGTGCAACTTACCTTACACATATTCTGAGTGTTTAGCACGTAGTAGGCACCAAATACATGTTGGTGAAGTGAATTTATCAGTGAAGAAATCATACAGTGGATCTAGCTTAGTAATTTAAGCAGTAGGTTTTATCTATTATCCTTTGGAAAGCTTTCATGATTCCTTTCAGGCTAAAAGACCAAATCTAGGAGAATAAATTATTGTCATTCTCTTGGAATACAGCCCCAGAAATTGCAGAGTCAAGATAATGCTTGTGTTTTAAGTACTTACTTGGATTAAAGGCTGAAATGCTAACAGGATTACAAAATGGCAAGTTTGCTGAGTCTCAAATTGTTTATGCTCGTGTTTGGTTCAGAGTTCTTTCATCAATCAGTACATTTCTGTTTCTAATTACAGTCTTAATTTTTTGACACCTGCACATGCATTCTCAGTAATGGCGCAGTAATTTGCACCGGTATAATATAACTGAAACGAGGCTTATAAGCACTGGCATGTCACTGACACTAAGTGTCTAATGAACGCAGAGGTACCATACCTCCATTCACATTATGACTCAGAAAAGTCTGCCATTTTCCCCATTTTCACTGCCACAATGTTGTAAAACATTTTGAATAAACAACTTTGCTCATTCCAAACGTATGGAGTTTGAGTAGATGATGCAACATAATTTTCATTTGTGACTCTTTATGTTTGTACTTGGAATCTTTGAAATTGGATAAAAGAAAAAGAAAGATGTTCAGGATTACAGCAGTTCTCCAAAGTATAATATGTACAATCTGAAAGTATATTGCTCCCACTAATCAAATAAAGTACAGACTCATCATCCTTGGAGTTTGGAGCTGATTAAGATGTGAGGCATCCATCAAACCTCAGATGTGACCCACACAGTGTATAGCAGGCAAAAACCTCCACTAGATTATAATGAATCGACCTGAAGAAATCTGGGCCCGGTTTTTACCTTGGACCTTGATCCAAGCTGACATCTGTAAAATTGCAAGTGGCTTCCCTATAAGATTTAACTAGAGTCCTAGCTTGGAATAAAAAGCCATTTAAGCATCAACTAACAATATATATATTTTTTGCAGATATCTTTCTTTGCCCCACCCCTTACTGAGCTTGAATTGATTCAGGTAGGTGGGGTCAAAATGGTTTTGTCATTTCTCAGTGCCAGTGCCACTAAAGACTATCTTAGTCTTCACATTGTTTATTCTCCACTAAACAGAAAACTTGGAGACTAGGAGCAATATATGTGGAATATCACTGCAAGCATGCACTCAATTAGGGGAGCTCAGCTGGCAGGGGAAACACTACATGTGTCATGCCACTGGGCAGCTAGGAGGGCTGTCGCCAGGCCAGACCCTGTGTCCCCCCTCCTCAAAAAACACAGCAGAATGATGTTAGTGTGAATATTAATTCTTTAAAAAAAACTTGTGTAATTTTAAATGCTAATATGCATATGGTTAATTAAGAAGCCAAAATAGGCTATAAGCTTGGTGAGCTCTAAGAACAGGGAGCGTGAGATCATTACACTTCTGCTCATGGTTAGCTATTTGTGAACCAGCTGATAATGTGCAAAATTAAGATTTCGTAAGTGGCATTTTAAATGAATGGTTAATGGCTGAAGATTAATTAAACAGTCAGAGTTGCTGAAGAAAAGCTGTTAGAAATTATGTTTATAGGCCAGTCACTTGCATGCTGAAACTGAAATCCTGATAGATTGTGACCTTTCTGTTTACCAAAAGCATTTTAACAAAGCAGCCCTCTTGAGGAGGGAAACCCATGCTGCTCCACACATCATAGAGCCATGGCAGTAGCTTCAAGGACATTCCTTCAGAATGAAATCTGCCAGGTAGGAAAATGGACTAGAAAACTGTATTAGTGAAAGAATCTTCTCTAAAGCCTTCAGCCCAGGTAACCAAACTTATTTTCTTTCCTACCTGTGTGCCGCATAGTTCTGAGTTAGAATAGGCAGAACCCACGGAGTAGAAGAAGCTACTTTGTAATACTGCAAAAGAGACAGAGAATTGCTTTAGATTGTCTTGAACCTGTGGTGGATATTTCTTAACTCTCAAACTCTTGGTGGTAGAAGCACGGGTTCTGTGAATCTGACTCTCTTCTACATTGGTTCCTGGGGGAAAGGTTTGCCTCTGTATCCTTGTTCATAGGAAATGCTGCAAAAAACATTTTAAAAAATAACTTGTCATAGCTTATCTCAATAGATATTGAGTAATGAACCGGTATTTTCTTAAAAGTTGCTCACTAGAATATCAAAGCCTTCTTTGAATGCCTCTCCACCTGCCCTGCGAATGGCCACCCTCTGCTGACCACAACTCTCCTTACAAAGGACCAGATGAAAGTACAATGGCAGGCCCCAGCCCTGGGAACTTCATAGGGCAGTGGAGGCAATAAAGCATGTCAACAAGTACATCACAGCCATGGAAATGTAGTTTAGCACAGTCAGAGAGAAGGGTTCCAAAGCTCAGGATAAAGATAGCAGGAAGTGTATTTTCCTATAAATTGCAACACAGTTGATCCTAGCTATTAAAAATCATAAAGCTAAAATATATATTTCTCTGTTCTAGTTCATTCAGTTCAGTCCCCTACTTCCAGGCAAAAGACCAAATCACGCAGGCCAGACAGTTGTGATTGTGAGTTAAAAGTTCCCTAGAGAAGGAGACCCTGCAGCTTCCCTTGGTAGCCTGTTCAAGGTTTAATCACCCTCCTAATCAAGAAGTTAATCCTATTTCCTGTCCTCCAACCTTCTTTGGGTTCCTGGAACCTATAAAATGCCCATGAGACTCCTTGAAAGCCTTAAGAAGTTAATTAGTCAACACCAGGCTGCTGTGGGTTCAACACTGCCTTGTAACAGTGATGCTCTGGACCTGACAGTAGAGGTGTGATTTGGTTATATCTCAGAGAAATCAGAAGTTTTCTTCCTGGTCTAAAGGGAAAGACAGCAACATTAGCATCTTTTAGAAGGTGTTTTATTGCACATATTTAGTAAAATACAACTGAAAGTTGGTCACATGTCATGTAACTCCGAAACAAAATAGCAGCAATTTGATAAGTAAATGATGAGTTAATAATATAATAACAAACACCGAGTATTATTGAGACTTTAACGTTGCGAAGCACTTGCTAATTGCTTTGCATATATCATTAATACTTCTGACACCCTAGTCAGACAGTACCATTAGTTATTCCCCAAGTGCTGACAAAGAAACATTTTCAGAGATGGGTAGGGACTGGCCCAATATCCCGAGTGAGGCCTGGGGTGAACCCAGTAAGCCTCAACCCAGAGCTTCAACACTTAACCACTCTGCTGTGTTGACTATTGTATTCTTCTTTAAAAATTACTTTTTGTTCTATAAAATCAATTTCATTATCTGGATTCCTTTCTCCCCCATGTGTATGAAGTCCAAATGTAAAAACTTTCTTTGTGGAAAGTAATAGCACTCTGCTGGATAACAATCCCCAGGTCAGATCTTGCTGCAATTACGGGCAGTTGAGTGGCAAATACATTCTGCTTTCAGAAAGGTTGTAGCCATTCACTTTAGAAACACTGATAATTCAAGCCTTTTGCAGTCTTGTAAAAATAGAATGATGCAAAGGGAAAGAAAAGAGATACTTCTGGGAGAAAACCTGCCCCCATGAAGGAATAGGATGAAAACCTGTTTGCAGATGTCAGACGCATCTGGGGAGCAGTGATGTCCAATAATTGTAGCTAAAAGCTGCATTAATTGACCAGTGATGGGTTGAAAGCTGCCTCCAGCCAGGATCCCCACCACTCTGGTGCTCTTTCATAAGCAGAGTGAGAAGCAGGAGGAGGTCAGCTTCCATGGGGCTCTCCCTACAGAAAGCAAGCAGCTGTGACAGGGAAGTTATTTCCGCACGGGGAAGGAGCAGCATTTCCAACGGAGGCATTCAGATCACCTGGGGATCATGTGAAAAGCAGATTTTGATTCCAGGTTTGGGATGGGGCCTGAGGTTCTGCATTTCTAATAAGCTCCAGGTGACATTCACACTGCTGGTCCAGGGACCACACTGTGATTACCAAGGCCTAAGACCAGAATAAAGCCGTCTTTAATTGCTATTGATGTTTAAAAATCACTTAAAGTAAATACACAGCAAATCTTCCAGTTTCAGCCATCATTTCTCCATACTGGTGAGACAGGAGCAGAGTGAGTCCTGTGCAAACCAGAATATTCTTGGAGCTGCTGGCTCTTCGACCCAAGGCACGGGGTGGTTTTCTAGATTTCCTTATCTTGCGAATGCTACTCTTTGCATCCTCTGACTTCCACTGCACTGGGAAAAGTCTCTTGCACCTTCAGCAATATGCTCTGTCTCCACCACTGACCAGCACAGCTTTGAATTTCTTCCCTCAAGCTCGGCTACTGCCCTACCAAGACAAGTCTTATCAGTATGAATAAGTGACCTATTTTCCCCACTGTGCCCTATTCAATCCAGTCTCAGTGGCTCTGTTTAGTCCATCATTTGATTTAATTCCAATTACATTGAAATGATGTGCTTTGCCCTCCTGTTCATGGCTTACCATCACTTTACATACTACCTTTATTTATCTGACTCAGGCTGTCTTTCTCATTCATCTCTACCCTAAACAAGCACAAGGGTTTGTAGAGTATATCCTTGGAAGCTTTGTCTGAAGAACAATATCTTTGACTGAACTGCTCAGCTTTTTTTTTTTTTAACAACAACAATAAATTTGACACCAATAGAACTGTTTGTAACCTGGTGAAATGTGTGGAAACAAAAAATTTTCTGTGTGGCCTGAGTAGCACATCAGTCATTGCTACTGGATAATAATAAACAGAGAGATGTTCTCCATGTATGTGACTTTCTTCTCTGTAGAAAATGTTCAAAATCTAGAATAGAATCACTGCATCTAGGTTGGTGGCACAGTGGTGGCTTTTAGATTCAGAGCCGCTCTCTCCAATTGAAATATACTGTGAACTCCACCTATAATTTAGCATTTTTAATAGCTGCATTGAAAAAGCTGAATTAATTTTTAACATACTTTCTTTAACCCAATATATGAAAAATATACTTCTAAGATGCATTCAAAACAATTGTAGAACTAATTTATATACCCCTTTTCTTCACACTAGTTCTTCGTGATCTGGTATGTGTTTTGCACCTATAGCACAACACAGTTTGGACCAGCTACATTTCTAGTGCTTCGTGGTCATACCTGGCTATTATCTGTAACACTGGGCATATTCCCAGTGGTGGCTGAAGATTTCCATATCCTGGGTCCAGAGTAACAGGAAGCCCCTCTTTTTTATGGTAGCTTTTTTTGGCAGAAAGCTTTTTCTTAAGTCAAACCTCCCCTAGACAAGCACCAGGGTCTTTCTCCCCTAAGCTTTACAGGCCAGGGAAAGAGGAAGACATTTAATTATTCATTCCTATCCCAGGGAACAGACACATCTGTCAGCCCTACCTTATCCTGTCTAGAGAAATGCTCCCTACTTAGGTGCCAGCCACTGTAAGGTGTGGTCACACCCCAGCAGGCTGAGTTAGACCAGATCCAGCTCTGATTCCATCCCAGATCTATTTTTGCTTTGGCTAGAAGGAAAGGAAGGCCAGTGAGATACAGGAGAACAAGTCTAGTCTTTGGATTTGTATAACGTGTAGTACTATGTTGTGATAGTTTAAATGAGAAGTGTCCACAGAGACTCCTGTACTGAGAGCTCAATTCTGATGCAGCAATAATCCATAGTGGGCCCTAGAGACACAACTGTATCGTGAGGGTGATAGCCTCACCAATGATGACTTACTAGCGGAAAGGCTTTGCTGGAGTGGGGCCCAGGTGGAGGAACTATGTGGATGAGGCAGTGCCTTAAAGGGTGTGGCTTGACCCTGGCTCCTCCTCTGTGGCTCTCTGGCTCTCTCCCTTCCTGCCTGCTTCCTGACTGCCATGCCAGCTGCCATGACGTCTCTGCCTCACACAGGCCTGGAAACTGTCAGGTCAGCAGACCATGGACTGAAACCTCTCAAGCTGGGAGCCAAAATCTAGCTTTGCTCTTTTAAACTATTTCCATCAGATTTTTTTGTCACAGAGACAAAAAGCTGACTCTCATGTAAATGAAGGTTTAACCGCTAATCACAGCATTGTACTAACGTAAGTCCCATTTAATGACAAACCTCTCCTTTCTTACTAACAGAGATTTTGCTCTTTTAGCCAATAGGAGATGGTGTTGCCTTATTCAGAACCTTCTCTCCTCTTTAGAGTGCCACTCTTCTTCTCAGAAAATTGATCATCTTCTCAAGATTTTATGTCTCTAGAAATTGATATAATGACAGACTAGGTCCTCAATTTATTAATTTCCACTATAATTCAAGTCTGTCATGCATACATCAGTGCAGTGATCACTGTTATCCACCTAGTGGTGCAAGCCCGAAACTAGGAGTTCTTCTGAAGGTTCGCCTCTCTGCCAGCCCCAGGCCAAGCATGTCCCCCAGAGCACCAGGAGAGCAGGGAGCAGTATGTCTCACATCTGGACACTGTGTTTCCCTATACGTATCAGAGACATCATCTTGTTGGGTCCAACATTCCTTGAAAGCATTTTTTTCTTTCTTTTTGTGACACTGGGAGTTGAACACAGTGCCTTCACGCTAAACTACATCCCCAACCCTGTCTTATAATTTTTATTTTGAGGTACAGTCTCACTAAGTCACTCTGTTACCCATGCTGGGTTCAGACTTGTGATTCTCCTGCCTCAGCCTCCCAGAGTGCTGGGACTAGAGGTCTGCTCCACCATGCCTGGCTTGAATGCTACTTTTGATCCATTGTGCTTTCCCAGTAGCATTCTGCACAGATCTGGACCAAGCTCAGTTTCAGTGCTACAATGACTACAGTGGGACCATCACTTGCTCTTCGGTGCAGTTCCTCGCACAAATGACCCTCAGAATATTCTTATACTTGGTTCTCTTCTTGCTGAGCACTTGCCATCCTCTCAGTTTTCTAAATATCCCAACCTTGGCTGTCTGAGTTAAGACCACTGTTTAATGGACCCCAGAGCCATTTTCCTATGCCCATGTTTTCTGTGTCAAGTTTGCTGTGTAATTCAGGCCTCAGCTGAGCACCACACCTCGAGTGATCTGTGCAGACTTCTACCACAGAAGGACCGTGATGGATTGGTATTGACTGTTACTTGCTTGTTTCCTCTAGCAGATCTCAACATAGGCACTATACTGTATTTCCAATCCTAGCACAGTCTTTAAAGCACTGGGTACCACATAAATATGTGCTGAATGAATGAATGAATCCCTAGCTATATGACTTCAAGGTGACCCTACTTGCTGGTCCCACTCTTGGACTGGCCTGCCTTCCAAAGTGGAAGGCTTGTGTGGGCTCCTGGCCAGCAGAGCCCTACTCTGGTTGCCTCTTTGCTCTGATCTGCTCAAATTCTTGGTTTCAGCCATCTTGTTTTCTCCTTGTCCTTGGTTCCTGCTACTGGAGCATGGGGCCTCATTGCAATCCTGCCAGGAAGCACTGCCTGTCTGGTCCTCCTAGATGAAAGACTGATCCAGAGCACAGCCTGTCACTGTTCCTCCATCTAGTCATATGGTCTCTGCTTCTAGCACTTCCCAAGAGGCACACCTGGTATTTCTTGTCCGAAAGCTATGCTCGTCCCAATGTGGATGGTATGTCAAGAGAAAAGGCTCTGCTCAGCCATTACCCCTTTGAAGATCTTTTTCCCACACCTTGTAGTTGTCAGGGACTTCTGGTGACAATCTCTCACCATCCATACTGTTACCTTATGGGGCATTTCGTTTGAAATTAGTGTCAAACTTACTGATCTTTAGATTTTCTAGAATCTGCTTTACTCCTTTTGAAATACACTGAACCATTACTTCCTAACCCCCATCAAAAATGGCCACATCTGTCATTATCAGTGATTTCTCAGCG
Organism: Dinomys branickii; assembly: GCA_004027595.1. Classification (NCBI taxonomy): domain Eukaryota; kingdom Metazoa; phylum Chordata; class Mammalia; order Rodentia; family Dinomyidae; genus Dinomys; species Dinomys branickii. Next base: position 14,818 of record PVLD010016951.1, read on the forward strand.
ATGCTATCTGTGCTTCGTTGTGTTACACCACTCAGCTCTTTCAGTACCCTTGAGTAGTGTGTAGGTACCAGCTGCTAAAATGCCTTAAAGCATTCCAGACAGTCTTCTTTCCTCCTCTTCCCTCCCTCCTCTCTCTTTCTCTCCTATGTCTTTTTCTTTTCTGTCTCTCTTCTGTCTTCCCTTGACAGAGATGTCAGATCATTTACTTAATGTATCTGTGTGTCTTTTCTCATCTACAAAGACAGGAAGGTGGGACTAAGTGATTTCGGCATTTCTTCTAGCTCCCAAATTACGTGGTTCCACAATAGTTTAATGGAAGCTAAATACAAGTTCCTGTCGCTCTGCCTTTTCTGTGGTGCTCTTATCATGTGAGAACATTCCCTCCCCCAGTGCTCATGCTTGCTTGTTCCTTTTTAAAGTAATTTTAACAATTAAATAAAAAAAGAATCTTTAATATCATGGTCATTTGTGTTATAACCCCCTTAGTGCCCTCTCACTTTACTCACTTTCACACCTCGGTGCTGACTTCCTTGTTACCCATGATGCCCGTGAGTCCGCGCCCAAACACCCTCTGCTCAGCCCTCAGGACGGTTCGATCCTAACCCAGATTATAGAAATTAGAATATTTGTCCCCAGTCTCCTAAAAAACTTTCACTGGAAATTTGCCTTTGTCTACATAGATAGACCCATCCTTGGAAAATGACAGCTTAGATTATAAGATTTATAAAAAGCTTTTGGAGGTGTGTGTGTGTGTGTGTGTGTGTGTGTGTGTGTGTGTGTGTGACCTTAGGCTGTGATTTTTTCCTTACTACAATTTAATATTGAAATTTGTAATTATGCCATTATAAACCTCATTTGCTATTATAGAAATATTCCTTAAAATTAAAGAAATGCTCTTTCATGTGTTGTACTATCAGGATCTTTAAAAGAGGGGTGAGGATTATGGAAGAAAGGGGCACAGGCGGGTCACTACCAGTATTTCCAGGGCAAGCCTCTCTGCCCTAAAACCTGCTGGAGATCCATAAAACATAATGAAGTTTTGAACAGATGTGGCCCCTGCCCTCTAGCTGTTTATAGGGGCCTTTGTGAGAAAAGGTGGAAGAAGTGATATCTGGATATATATTAAATATTGTGAGAAATATTATGAAACTTGAACAGAATCATAGAGAAATCCTTAAATAGCCCCATGATCTATGATAGACAGGTCGACCTGGAAGTATATTTTAACACAAGGTCTGCTGTGATTTTTCCAGCCCAGGAGTGAGGTATCAGACATCAAAACGGAGAATTGATCCCTGTAGTTGTCCTTTAACAAGCTGCAAGTTGTGTCCTTGCTCATATCCTCTCATTCAGAGCCTGAAAGTGGTGTTCCGTTTTGTCTCTGTCGGTAGATGCATGTTGAAGTTTGTTGTCAAAGTGAATTCCAAATGTTAGGATTTGCTGGAAAAGTCTCAGGGTAAAATTTTCCAGATTTCTCTGCAGATCCATAGAGAAACTCATGCTTTATTATTTTCCACTCACTTTCTGTAGCCAGAGCTATTCTTCATATTGATGTATTTCTCTTTTGTTATATTCTGCACACATTTTTAAAGTTAAATGCATTGGCTTAAAAAGTCATTATCAGTGAAAATCCACTTTCTTTCTACATTTAAAAATAGTTATATGAGAAACTCACTAGAAAGTACTTCTCCTATTAACTGGACCAAACAATGACATTTGAAGTAGCTTATTGTATTGTCCATTTATGTGCCACGTGACATGAAATTCTATTTTGAATGGGACTGTCACAGGTAATTTCTGCTCATAAAATACATCTAGAGACAGCTTTCAAATGGAGTTGTCACTTTCTGTTTAGCAGACAAGAGATGCCCTATTGTTGTCAAACCCTCTTTAGAAAAGCGTCACTAACGCAGTGGTACACTGTCCGGAGAAGAGGGATCATCCCTCAGCCTACTTAGAACAAGAAAGACCAAAGCTGGGCTCTGTTGGGTGCTGTGTGCTTGAGAACTCTTTTGTGTAGCTGGACCCCATAGCCAGTGATGCTATTATCCTCTGGGAATTAGATTTCTTGCTCCTGTGCTGGTTTCAGAGTGGTGTAAGTAGATTAATATATCTCACTGCTCTCTGAAGGCCACACAGGCGATGTAAACTATATGGCTTGATGTGTCTACTCAGTTCATAGTCAATGGAAGTTAAAGAAGCAACCCTAAACTTGCTCTAGATTTGCATGCAAACATGCATGTGCATGCACACGCGCACACACACACACACACACACACACACACACACGTGCGCGCATGCGCTTTATCTTTTGTGTCTCTCAAAGTTGTGCTAATTTTCTTAAGAGCAGGGCCAAGACATTGACATTTTCAAGAATTAGTGTAATAGTATAGTAATCTCTGTCCATTGTTACAACAGTGAACTTTTCTTCTTTAGACTAGTAGGAGCCATTTTATTGAATTTTGTGATAATATTTTACATATCCTTGCATGTGACAGTGTAAATATAAAAGATGATATAATAATACATATTTTAAAAGAAGGGGGCTGAAAATTTTATTGACATCTATGTATTTGCCCTCTTATACTTTTTCCTGTTAAATTCTCAAGGAATAATATTTTATTTTTAACACTTATTTGATACTTAATCCCTAGAAACAGAGGCCAACTAGGACAAAACAGCATGCCCAGAAATGACCTCACAGCCTTCAGGTTCTGTAGCACCAACTTGAACCCCTGTGGTCACCAACTGTGGGTGTGGACAGCAGGGATAGTTGAGTTCCAGACATCATCCCAGTCCTGGCAACTCATTTTTGTCAGTAGTGACAAAGGATACAATTGAGGACATAATAACATGGTACACAGGAGATGATGGGGACAGGAATGAACAGAGAAACCAGTAGTCATTTGGATTGCAGGGAGAACGGCAAATGATCGCTAAAAATAAAGACAGGCATAATGGAACATACCTGCAATTCCAGCACTTGAGAGGCTGAGGCAGGAGGATTGCAGCAAGTTCAAGGCCAGCCTGGGCTACACAAGTAAGTTCAAGACCAGCGTGGACCACATAGTTAGACCCTGTCTCAAAAAACAAAAAAGAAAAGAAAAAGAAAGAAGACAATGCAAAAATCAAAAGCTGTAGTGGCCCAATAGAACCAGAGCTTGGCAGTTTCATGTCTGGCAGCAATTCTTTGGAAGGTTGCAAAATTGAGCTCTGAGTTGGGAAATCTCTTGTGTAAATTTGCTGCTGTGTATTTGACATGTTATTGTTCACTATCATATGCCATGATCATTTTCAACTGTTAGACCTCTGCACTCTCTCCTTCTCCCATCCATAAACCTAGCACAGTACCCACTCCAGCCTTCTGCCTTTCAAATCACAGGTTAGTTCTTCGTGGATCAGTATGATAAATACAAACAAACTTAAAATTCTATTTATGACTCAGTCAACCAACAAGTAATGAGATTCTGTGTTACGGTAGCTGTCACTTCTTGTCTCAGCCCTGTTGTGTCTAAATGTTAGCTCTCTTATTAAGCTCCATTAGAGAATTTTACAATACCAAATTGTTTATATGCTCCCAGTTTTCTGCTGCCTGGCAGTAGGGCATGTTTCACTCATTAATGTGGGTGATGTCTCACACTGTTGCAAAGAGCTGAAATAAAAATCAGCAGGAGGGCAGCTGTACCAGCTGAAATGCTGTTTCCCTATATGATTCCCAATATAAGGGTTAATCAATTTTTCTCTAAATTTGAGATTCAACCTGTCATTTATGAGTGAGAAATATCTTTTTCTTTGTTAAATTTAAAGACTCTCATGCACACTGTCAAATTGTACATTTGTAAACTGAACCTTTACCTTCATCTATGTTCCCCACTAAGTAGATTTCATGTTATGTTATAGTTAAAGTAATTGACATGTGTAGCTTTCTTATGGGTTACAAAATACTTTTACATACATGTTTCCAATTCGTGTGCACCTGGTAGTAAGTGAAACTTAGTAGTAAAGGAAAATAAAAAAGCTGGATCTAATAAAAGAAAAATCTTTCACAACACCATTCAGTTAACAAATATGAAGTTTCTACCTTAGTTAATTCTAGCTCTAATGATATGAACTTTCTTAATATTTTTGTTACTTAAAATAGATATACTTTTGTCTTCTCAATTTTCTCTATTTTAAATTACATTAAATTATCAAAAAGCTAAAAGAAAAAAACCACCAATTATTTCTCAATTTAGAGTTGGCCACTAGTAATATTTTAGAATATTTTCATCTAGTTTTTGTCTATATCTGTCTCATTTTCCCATGTTTATCACTATAAATAAAACCATTTGTATGTGTGTATAGTGCTAACATGCAGAAGTAATATTTACAGATATATATTAAGTTCGATATATTGCCCTTTTGCCATTGTACTGTGATTTTTCTTGTGCTAATTGTTCTTTTTGAAGCTATTCCTTGTGAAGTTTCCATAAAGCATCATTGTGCAGCTATACCTTGATATATGTGACCTTTTGCAGGCCCTTGGGTGTTTCCATGTTTTCAGAATTCCCAGTTACCCCCTGATAGGCTCCTCTGCAGAACGTTTTCCCACACCACTTGGATTCTTTCCTTAATAGTGCTAGGATGGAAATATTGCAGCAAGCCTTGAAGCACATTGCCAACAATTCCCTTTAAACAATTGAAAGAAATGATGCTTCCACCTGCAGCATACAAGGGAGCTCATTTCCACCGCGTTCCTAAAACGTCGAGTGTTATTATCCCTTTTTTCCCGTAAATCATGCATGGCCTAAATTACACTAGTTTGCCTTTTGCCTCAGCCTTGGTGCGTTATCAGGAAGAACAGTTTTGGAATCAACTTCTGTTTCCTCCTGCAGCAGATCTATGTGCATTTATCAAGGCATATTTGGATATGAGTTTAATAATCCTCTTGAGAAAAGAATGAATGATTGCACACCTGGGCCTTTTATGCACTGAACCAAGCCATATCTATTGAATCTTGTTTAATTGACTCACCCTTTCCCCTAATAGAATAACATCCCTTTGAATAAGCAGTATTGAAAACACTGAGACCCTCACAGTGGATAGTGAAAGAAATGTCACTTCAGGGTCTGGACATTGCTATGACAACCCAGGCTCTATCTGTCACCATGCCCATCAGCATGTGTTGCAGAGGAAACCCCTCTGCAGTGTTTAATCTGAGAATTTTAATATTAAATACAAATTTGACATTGAAAGCTCATACCTTATTTGCTATTGTGAGGCATAGGTGATAGACAGTTAAGTTGGTCTCTCTTTATAGTCCATTTCTGAAATGAAACTATAAATTTTGAAGCTGGACCTCATCATTGTAGAGAGAAAAGCTTTTCTAGCCTATTGTTGAAATATAATGTTTTATAGGATTTATGAGGTCCAGATTCAGGAAGATCATTTGCCAAGCACTTAAGGCCGGTTTTGCTGCCCTTTGCTTTTCTTCCCCCCCTGCAAATACATATAGGGAGGGCAAAACCATTAGAAAAGAAAAATTATGAAGAACGTAGTAGATCAATACAAGTGTCAGCCCAAGGGAGAAAAAGGTTCTAAGCATTTAGTGTGAATTGCATCTAGTACACATGTCTGCTTTTTGGTGATAGACATATGGTTTGCTTCTGAAAATGAAGAGGTCATCATGTTTGTCTTCATAATCAAAAGCCACTGATTGGGAGCAACATTTTGAATTTATGCTTACAATACGAGTCCTCTCCAATACACTTCCAAGATTCTTTTTGAAGTTCCATGATATGACAAGTTCTGTGATTTGGTCATATTCCATTTAGCTTGTTTTATTGCTGTTAATTTTACACAGAAAAATAGATTCTCTGAAGCTTATGATCACAGTTGCTGTCAAGTGGTTGAAATGAAGAAAACCACCAGACAGTGTCAGATTTATTAAATGCTCTAGAAGTACCAAATTAATACAGTTCTTTGTCTTTGAAAGGCTTAGTGTCCACAAGCTGGATTTATCCTAATGGACAAGCAGTGGAAGGAACAATTGTCAATTAGCTATCTCTTTAGCCAGACGACGTAGTGTTGGAACCACATTGGGTGAGCCACCACTGCTCCTAGGCAGACCTCCAATTTGTTCATTTTGACTGCAAATGACTTAATTTAACATTTTTCTAACAAATATATTAGGTAGAATGGTGAAGTTTTCTTTTTTATTTTTTTCTTGAAAGAATCACCAGTGTAAAACTGTATTAAGTGGGCTTCTCACTCCATTTATTTTCAATCACAACCTTTAATGCATGAATTTCTGAGTAGCCTATTACTCTTCCAAGCTCTAAACTGCAGCACGGAATCTGGAATAAAAGTTCTTGAGCTACACTGGGCTTCTGTTGAGTTTAAGAATGTTTTGTATGCATGGTTTTCTCCTATGCGGAATGACCTTGCCTATGATCCTTTTTAAATTTTTTTTTTAGCAAGAAAGAATGAATTTTGTGTTGTCCTCTTATTATAGGTACAGTGTGCAAAAGTAAAGTTTTGGTTCACACATGAGCCATTACTGGCACCCTATGAGACACAGGTATCATTTATCAAACTTATCAACAGCAATTTCACCAGCTAAAAAGTCTACTTCCTAATTATGCAATTTTTTCTTATTTTTTTCCTAAAAATATTAACCTTTTTACTTTGTATATTCTGGTGGTTGGATGAAAACATCTGTTGTTTGTCTGTGGCAATTATGTCTTCCCAGTTCTCTATATTTGTGGGTGGATTTTAAATTGGTTTTGTGTGAAAGTGCACTTCAAAGAAAATTCAGTACCTGTGTCTGTCTTTGTGTTATGCAACTTACAGTTTCAAGCTTGGTATGAAGCTTTACATAGGACTTAGTCCTGGGCTCTGCAAACATTTACTTTTTTACTTGCATGGCATTTCTCCCTGCATATAACAAGGAACACGCTTCGGGTTATTACATAGTTATCTAAAATGCTTTATGAGCGGGTAAGCACACAAACTCTGAATCTGGCTTGTATACTTTTATAGCAAGTCTGTGAAAATTCTCTTTGGTACAGAGCAGGGGATGTGTATAGAAGCATTGCTCCTGAATTTTTCATACCTCCTCTCTCTTTGCCATTCTAGCTGCTGTCTCCCACAAAATTTGAGTCATACCTCAACTTTACAAATCCTTTTTTAATGTGCAGTTGCCCTGAAGTGTGCAGTTGTAGAATACATCTAAATGTCTCCTGTAAAAAAATTGGAAGCATTGGTTTTAACAAAAGAAGTATAACGGCTGTAGCACAACGCATTGTGGAAGTAAGCAGATGTCCTTCCTTCTTGAACTTCTGCTCTGTAAAAAAATATAAAAAATAAGTGCATGACTTTAGTCTTTTCTCTTGTTCTTGTGTCTAGGGAAGAAAAAAGGAAGGAATTCATTTTTATGGCCCCTAAGATTTCAGTGCAGAACACTATAGTATGGGAAACAATATCCGGCTTATCACCCTGAGTTACCATTGCCAAACTATGAGTGCATTTGCAGGAAGGTGAGAGTGTTTATGAAATGGGTAAAAAGGAAAATCCATGCACAAGTGATTCTTGGTTTCTTTGAGGGAAATTTCATAATTTTCTCCTTGAGCCTTGCCAGAAAGACCAGACTTTTACATGCAGTTGGAATTCACTCAATTTCTTTTTGTAATGATTGATTGGTCTTCATGAATACCCCATGCCAGAGCTAGACTTGGAAGAGGAGGGATATACAAAAAGGGGAGATTGAGTATGGGAGTCCCATTCCTCCACACCCAGCCTCACGAGGGGCTCAAGGCCCTCATGTTCTGCAGCTTTGCCTTCTGCTTTCATAACCAGTCAGTGCGCCCTAACCCACATACGTTTGAATGTCTTCCCAAGATGGACACCCGAGCCACCTATCCTGGTAGAGGTCAAAGCCTGGAACTGGAGACTCGGGTTAATTTTTGCATCAGTCAAGAGGCAAATGGATAGGTACCACAGGCTTCCCAGTTACCCTGAACAACTATCTATGAATCCTTCCTCTCTTGTCCCAAAGTCCCTTTACTAGACTTAGTCAGTTTCTCCTAAAAATATTATTCAGAGCACTTCAAAATGTGGGTTGTTGGATTCAAAATTAACCTGGAAAATCAAATTAAGTGGGTTTTCATGGCTTTCTGAATCCTCTGCCAGACTGACTTCCTAGGCAGCGAGCATATCCTGTCCCTAACATCATAGTTCATTTTCTCTTGCCCAGAGCTGGACTTGACTAAATAATAAGGAAAATGCTTTTGATTTCACTGCATAGGCAATGTAATATTTCCACTTGGCAATTCTCTCCTTATCCCTGCCCAAGATTTTAGCTACCTCTGCAGAGTGCTAGAAAGTGATATGCTTATTAGAAAACTGTATTAATCAGAGTAGAGTGCTATTTGGCAGTTAGATTCTAATGAGGATGAGGAGCTAAATTTAATTCAAAACTAAAGGTCAGCAAATGGTGCTGGCCTACCTTCTTCATGCCTTGAGCTTGGATATTCACAGTTTCCAGTCAGTTTCATCGAGGAGTGCGCATGCTATATTTAGTATGAAACAGCGTGGAAAAGGTTTCCAATAACACCATTTCAGCACACATCTCCTCCATGAGCATTAATAAGCAAAGCACATTACTGCTTGGCTAGACAATTCTTACAGGAGCTGATGGCACCAAAATGTTACGGCAACTGCTAGCTGAAAACAGGAGGCCGTGAGAACATTCACAGTGGAGAGAACAAACTTCAAAAACTTACTGAAACTTCTTCTAAACAGTGAACTACCTGTTCAATACATGAAAATGGCAGGGTAGCTTGTGCTACATACCTGCGGTGTGCAGTTTAGGTTCTGGGGAAAGAAAACTGGCAAAGGGAATGTTATGGTTGATACATTGTGTCAACTTGGGGAGTCTAGAGATTTGGCTGAGTGATTCAGCAGGAAGCCAGGGTGCTTACTTTGTATACATCCTGAGCCTGTGGAAGTGGAGGGCATGGAGGTTATGTGAGAGGTACACACCTCCTGGGTGGGGGTACACTGTTTACAATGTAGGGGAGAAAACGAGGCTGCTTGCAGCCATTCCTCACTTTTGCTGGCTGTTTTTGCTGTGCTCCGCTGCCGTGAACAGTTTGCCCTCTGCCATGTGCCGCTCTGCCTCAGAACCAGCCAAGTATGGACTGAAACCTCCACAAACTGTAAGCTAAATAAACCTTTGCTTCCTTCATTTTGGGTGTTGGGTATTTTGTCTCAGCAATGAGAGAAAAGTAACCAAGACAGGGAAAGTGTTCTGTGGGCAGACACTATAAGTGCTGTGAAGTGACATGGTCCTGCTGTGTCCTGCAGACCGCACACCACTACCTGCACTGCTCTTCCCTGTCCTGAAGAAGCGCTGCCATCTCCCCACTCTTGCTGCGCTTCTCAGTCTCGGCACATTTTCTTACATGGATTTCTTGTTTCCAATTCTGACAAAAATTTAGGAGCTGAACACATGCTAGGAGAAGACACTGTGCCAAGTTCCATAGAAGGTGCAAGAATAATTAAACTTGCATCGCTGAGTCATTCCTGGGGCTTAGACAAAGTCTGAGAATGTATGCAAGACAAATGAACTATCACACTGCCAAAGCGAGGAAGGTAAGAGCCATAAGTACAAAGTAGGGCAGGAATTCCAGGGTAGAAACAGTGACTTCTACCAGGAAAGGTTCTCGGGGTAACCTGTGCTTAGCACACAATGTGTCTGAATTAATGTCTTTCTCTCTATCGTGGTCAGGGCCACCACCTCAGGCCATCTGCCATCACATTTCACTTGCTGTCACAGAAATCCAGAGTTACATTCTAAAAAGTTAAAATAGATTGTATTGCTTCCTCGCTTAAAGTCTGTGGGCAACTCATTTCACTTTCAAGTACAGGGCCACACGCTCCTGCACTTGTCTGTTAGACTTTGTCACTTGCCACTCTCTCTGGTGAGCATTCATCTCTAGTGACACTCCTGTTTCTCATGTTCATCATCTTCACTCTTTCCGTAGGATGTTGGCTCTCGTTGTTTACTCTCTCTAGAATGTTCTTCATGGAGATGCTTCCAGGTGATTCCTTCTTAATTCAGACCTTCGGTTTAAAGAGAGAGGCTATTCTTGACTATTCAGACTAAAGAGACCAATCAGTGTCTCATCATGAAATTGTATGGTAAGTCTCCAGTAGCACTGACCACTGCTTGATATTTTTTCCTGTTGATTTGCATATTATCTCTCCACACATACACAAGAACAGCCTTATAGTTTAGGACTGTGTGTATTATATCGCATATCACCAAACCTATGCTTGCCGGTAAACAGCAGGCACTTAATGAATATGTGCTGAATGAGTGTAAGGCTGTTGAAGGATTTCACAAGGAGAGAGCCATTGCTTTAGATGATGATGTGCTGGGCCCTGACCCTGGAAACAGATGTCAGAAGAAGCTAGCAGATCAGATAGGCAAAGAATTAAGTCAGAATGATGCGTTCAGGGAGTGTTGGTCCCAGGAAAGAAGCCAAAGACGCCACCTGGGAAGGGTGAGATGGCCAGGGAAAGGTCCTCTGACGGGAAGACCTGGCCTTGAGAAATGTGTTGCAGACAGAATAGCAATTCCACCTTCCCGGGGCCAGGACAGAACACAGAGTGTGGTGTGGGTGAAGCTGAGGTTAAGTTTGGGGAAGAGTAAAAGTCCAGCTGGAGATGAGACTGCCCATGAGAGCAGAATGCAATTCAGTAGGGAGCATGGGAGGTAGGAAGACAGCAAGGAGACTCTTGGAGCGGAGAATTACAGGGGCAATGGTGGCCTTTAGGAGGGCTAATCTGGCTGCAAATTAGAGGGTTTGGGATAGAGAGACTCGTTCATCACCGTGCAGTTGCTACGGAAGTAGAATGCAGGCCTGGGCATGATGCTAGAGGCACTGATTACAGCCAAGTAAATGTAGATGGTATGAGAAGGTAGATGTCAGCAATACTATAAAATTATGCAGTATTAACAACCCAGTAGATGCTTACTTACTGATTCTTATGTGCCAGCCACTAGTCTAAATGCTTTGAGTGACAACTCCCTTAATCCCCGCAACAGCCCTATAGGATTTCCTCCACACTTTGCTCCTTTCACAAAGAAAACGGCTACTTAATTGCTCCAAAGTAGGGAGACAGAAAGTGACAGAACTTGAATTTGCACCAAGCTCCTGTGGCTCTGGAGCCCACGCTCTGAATGATGGTCATCATTTCAAGGTCTGATGAGCATGAGAAACAACTAAAAGTCAGAAAAACAGGAGAGAAGGACAGGTTGTACAGTATAATGGACAGAGGAAAGGGCTGCTTTGCGACAGGTTGGTTGTAAAATGTTAGAAGTGTGGAGGAGGCTTGAGAGTGGCTTTCAGCTCCCTTGATGTAGCCGGAGACTTGTCTGTAGGCAAGCAGATCTGCCGAGGACCCAGCTGGCCTCGGGTGCTCCGCAGATCCTTCGCTGAATGGCTGAGTGATCCAATAAATGAGCACGAGAAGGAACATGCTAATCAAACACTCAGAATGCCTGATGTGCCTGAGAGTGAAAAAAAGAGTGAGAAGCAGTTAGAGAATTGTGGAGAAGGCCTGCGTGTAGTGACCCAGGCAAAAAGACGGCAAAGGAAGCAGACACAGACTGAAGGAGAAGGAACACGGTGGAGAGACTTGCCACCCCACATCCTGCCCTGCAGCAGTCTGCGAGGGTTTTGTCTGGCAGCCTGAGCAGTAGAGAAGGTACAAGCAAGGTTGTCAGCAACGCAAGAGAGAGGATAGCAGAAGATAGAAGGAGACAATAGATGATTGTTTTTAAAAGGTTCACAAAAGAGAGAGAGGCAGGAGGCAGTAGCTTGAGGGCAGATTAGGGGCTCCTGGACCTTAAGCCCTCACAAAGAGCCTTTAATTGCCCTTGAGAGAAGAGAATGGAGAGCGTCATCTCTGGCCCCAGCAGGAGAGCCGGGTCCTCCCTCTGCCGGCCAGGGCAGCAGGGGCTCCATCTGCCTAACAGCAGGGTGGCAGCAAGCTCCAGGCCCTGGGAGATTCCAGGCCCTGCCGGTGCAGAAACTCCCAGGGTAGTAGCTAGAGATAACAGCTAGCTGGATTAATGTGGTGACATCCTCATTTGGATGGGGGCAGAAAGCACTGACGTCACCATGCTGCTGATTTGAGAGAAGCAAGACTTATTTCTCTACTGACTAGAATCTGTGGCATTCAGCAGCTGTTTTTCATTATTTTTTAAGGCTCGCTCCACCCGCTACTACAGACTTTTCTGGACTTACATCTGTCCTCCCAGCTGTGAGCTGCTGAATCCCAGGATGCAAAACCCAGGGAAAAAAGTGGGAAGGGCATCCAAATACTGATTATGTGCTGCTTAAGGATAAATCTTGATTCATTGTGCCTCCACGGGCACATGCCTTTGGATTCAAGTGTGCGCCTCTGTCTCCCTTTCAGTATCTGTCTGTAAACCTTGATGGTATTAAGCATGTTTTAATAAATATTTTGTTTGCTGGATTCCCATTAATATTCATAGGGAATGGAGCACTTTGGGTTTTGTGATTTCTAATAAACATTGATGGTGTTACTAGTTTGTGCTAAGCATTCAGTATGCTCCATCAAAATGGCAGCTCTAATTAGGTTCCTTGAATTAGCTAATGGATTTTGAGAAAGATAGCTTAGAAAGCTCTTACAGCTGTCCAAGATATTCTTGCCATGGCAGAAAGACAAAAGGCCCCTGGAAGCTACAGGCTTCAGAGCTTTAGAAATGCAGCTGACAGTTAAAAAGATAAATTACATTCATATTTTTCCAGTGAAAGTCCTAATACTGAATTAATGTTATCCCTGTAGTGAGCATCCATTAAGAAGCTCGTTTTATTATAAGGATGCATTTTGACCATTAACTCTTTTTCTTTACTTCCTCCCTCCCCCTCTCCTTTTTCTCCCTCCAATCCCCAAGATATTCTGGACACAGTATTAACAACCTCCTTTGAATAAGAAGAAATGATTCCTCTTTTGTCAGGTTATAAATGTCGGGGCTCTCTTGGATATATAGTAAGTATTCAGTTTTTGAAATAAGTCAAGTAATATATAAAGAAATAACAGTGATTCAATTTAAACCTTATGGCTTACATTTTATGTAGAATTTGAAAACAAAAGGAAAGCTTCCAGCTACGAGGCAGTGGGCTTATTTACAGTTGGATAAGAGGTGATTTCATTGTTGAATAGGAACTATCTCTAGTGAAGCATACTGCTGTACTCCCTTCTCTCTTCCAAAAAAGCCATTTGACAGGTTCTTCACTTGCTAAAGAACAAGTTTCTTTAACAAATAATGAATTAATGACAGTTGAATGACTATACTTACTAGATCCCCAAGTATGGAGAAAAACAATAGTTAGTGGGATAAAGAACAGTAAAAAGCTCATGGTGAATAGCAGACTTCAGCAAAGACTGTCACCCAACAGCTCCTTTAATAAGATATGTGAGTACTCATTAGTGCTGTCACCAAACTCAGGCTAACTTGGCTTTTAGTTTGTCTACTTAGAAAATTAATGCTTTGTACTTTTTAATCTGAAAAGTTGCATGTCTCTGGTAACAGCAGATCCTGGAGAACTGTTTCCTGAGTTTCAAACATCCAAACTGTTTTCCTCATCTGAGGCTTCACAGGGCCACCATCTCCAATCTTGCCTGCCTTTGGCCTTCTTTCCTCATTAGGCCTTCACCAAGCAAGGCGCTGGGCAAGGAAGAGTGTGATATTTAAGTCGATTGATGGGGTATTATTTACAGCCCTGGGAAAACACTTGTTTGGAAAGAAACTGACATTGTTGGTTTAAGTGAGATTTTTCTAAATCATCGGTTGTTTATTTTTCATGCATTTTTCAGCCTTTTTATTTCTACAGATAATTGAGAGCTGATATAAATGCCGTGGCTAATAAAGCTGGGACTAGGGAAAAAATAAGAATAGTGTTGGTGTAAAATATAGATTACAGATTAGACAGTGGTTTTGCCTCTGTATGATAAAATAAGATGGAAATGCATTGTTATGTGAAGTACAAAAAAAAAACCTCAATTATTCCCCACACATGACTTCACTGTGATGGATAAAAGGCATAATTTACATCATGTTTATTGAAAAAATTTGCAACTGTCTCACTGTGGAGAGGCTACTGATAGCTGGAGAGAGGAGGGTTTTTATTCATTTTTATGGAGCGTTATTTATAGAGTTCCATTGTCAGCAGCATAGTGCCTAATTTTCTCTCTTCGTTGATATTCGACAACTCATTCACTTTTCATATCAAGAAGACAGCTACAAATTGCTCCATCGCAGATACTCAGCCGCCACTATTACCTCGCCTGCATGGGGCAGTGGCTATTTATTAATTAAGATTCTGTGGCTACTTTCTCTTAAAGCACCAGTGAAAATAAAAGTCTTTGTCAGCCCATAATGGGTTGGCTTCATTTGCTTTGTTTTGTTTTGCTTTGCTTTAACTTTTTGCCCTCTGATTTGGCAGCCAGTGCCCTATTCCTAATGGGAAATTCATCACTACATTAGTGATGTGTCATGCATCACCACCAGTTAATGTTACCAGTTAAACAATAGCTCTTGTTATAGAAAACACCCGCTTTTCACGTTGCAAGACTCAGTACCCCGTTGCCTCAATCTGCATGGTGCTCAGGCCCAGTGTCCAGCAAGTAGGGAAACACAAAGAGGGGTGACTTTTGCCTGTGACTTGGCCAACCATCAGTTTGAACTTGTAGGCACAACAGGTTACTGACTCTGAGTGCAAGAAAAACCCACAGAGGTCGCCTAGCACACTCCACAGGTTATTTCCTCCAGGCCTATCTGGATGTAACACCTCACTCTGATGCTGCTGCTGTCCTATTGGACTCCACATCATCCCCTCTGGAGAGATGGGTGTATGGACCAGGTAAAGCCCGCTGAGTTCATTTCCTCACACTTCTGCTGAGCCTGACAGTGGGCCTTGTCTCGGGGCCTCCCTTCGGTGTACTCTTTCTTCCATCTGGCGTGCCTTAGCCTGACCACCCCGAGTTAATCGCCCTCCCCCTGGCGCTCAGCACTTTGTTCTACTCTGTGGAACTTCCTCATGCTAATTGCCACGTTGCACTGTCATTGTTTATTTATATTGCCACTTCCCCCACATGACAGGGAGATCCCTGGGGGTCAGGTCTGGATCTTAATCACCTTTGTACACCTAGGGACTAGGATACACCAGTATGTGAGAATAAGTGATCTCTTAATGTGCACATCAGAAAACACCCAGAGAGTTATTGAAGAACTGTCATAAAAGCAGCTGATGGTCTAAGTTTGATATCCATTTACAATTTTCTATTCCATGCTGAAAAGAAAGTTGCTATTTCACTAGCAAGGACCTCTAAGAATATAAGGATCTTTTAACAATAATTGAAACAATCTTGGGGCAATGATAACAGAAGTTGCCCTCTGTCCCATAAATCCTGGAGGTCAGTAGGTCAGCAGAACGTACCAGCTTTATGTCCCGGCAGTGAGAACTGTAGTTTGAATTTAATGCCCTTTGGGAGCTAAGGAGATGTTAACTTTTTATGCAGCCCTTTGGATATGACAATCCACTTGGATCAGGTGCTTGTTATAGTCATATTTAAAATTTCTGAAGGGCTTACCATTCATGCATATGGGTATAAAAATCATAAGAGGAGTGTAAATAATGTTGAAACACATTATTAATAAATTTCTTTCCCTATTGGACCTAATTGTTTTTATGCTAATCATAGCAACATACTGTGATCAAATTGTGTGTTTATTAGATGGTGTGATTTAACACCATATGTGATCACCTAAATCTGCCCCACAGTCATATAAATATGTGGCTAACGTATCTCTCCCATATTTTAAGACAGTTGTTACAGCTTCCTTTAACAAGTATGAAGGAGTGGCTTTGGTTCACATACTTAACTCATCCCACGTTCATATGGGAAAGATGGCTGTGGTTGTGTTCATCACCCAATGGATGCAGAGTTTGTAAACAAAGACAAATTTTGCCAGATGCTTTTGTTTGCCAACCAAATTTTTCACAACCAAAAGAATATATGAATCAAGGTACCACTGTGTATGTATTTGGAACACTTGTCTCCTGACATCTAGAATCGAGTTCCTAATCAAAATATTTAGCTTTCAGTTAATAAACATTTCCTTTAAAAAAAAAATACTTTTTCCTTTGTCACATTTATTATTTTTCTAACCTCCTCTACTGAAATAGGAAAAAAATGTAAAAGGCCTTATTGTATCAGAAACTACTTTTTTAATGTATTGATTGTTATTACAGTTTACAGTCTTCCAATACAGTACTCTAAATAAAAAATCCATGAACTAAATAATTTAGAATCTTATTTTCTGTTCAAATCCTGTAGCCAGTTAATGTATACTTCCTTGTTATGCAGAAGAGAAGGTATCAGAATCCAGCTGTTGGGAATCAGTGTTTTGGTGGCATTCCATAATCCCTGGGGAGAAGGGAGAACTTCTGTATTGCTTCCTCTAAGGAAAAGGGAATTTCACGGAGGCCTAAAAAATTCCCAAGTTTTCACGGCCTGTAGCCTACAAAGGCTTATTTTTCCCAGAATTGACCCTGAACATTTAATCCATATCTAAATGTCAGCTATGTATTCTTAAAACTCAAGCCGTGTTTGCTTTAAGCCTAGAAGATAATAACTTTGTCTTTGCAGCTCCTGCAGTTGTTGGTGAGAATTTCTTTGAGAAGAGGTGTATGCAGATGTGTGTATATTATCAGTGATTTGTTCAAGTACCATACACACAGTCAATATTTATTTCTCCTTAAAGCATCTTTTTAGTTGGAGAACATGAAAATGAGTTGACATAGTGCAACTTTGTAGATTTCCTGCATTTTCTAATACTTTGGTGATTTTTATTTTGGACTGTAAAATCCTTCCAAAGAACCCTTCTCATGTTCTAAGTGAAGGCATGCCTCAAGATTAGTTTTTAGGGTTGTAATGGGAGACAAAAACTGTATATAGGCCAAAATTTGCCTGGAGAAACACTAGGAGGACACTACAGGGGTCTCTGCAGTCTCTCACTCAGCGCCGCCCAACCATGCTGTTTCTATTAGCACTGGATTAGATGGCTCTTCTCTGGCAACTGACTTGCATGTGGGAGACCACATTGGATAGTAATGTATGTATTTAAACCTTGGGCTTATGTTCAGAACAACATAGACCTTAGACCATAAAATATGGTAGGAGGAACTGACACGGACCAATTAAAACCGAGTCAGCTCCTGTCCAGGGCGTGTAGCTATGTTCACTAAATGGAATGGCTGGTGGGACTACTACTGCTATTTAAATTACCCAAGTCTCTGCTTCTGTCTAAGCTCAGACAAATGTATCAGTGAAACACAGTTCTGATGCAATGTCGCTCTCCTGCAGCCATGTGAGAATAGCTGTATCCACAAAGATCGCAGCATAGGGCAAAGTTCACATCATATTTCATAGGAGACACTGTGAATCACAGCTCCACACTGATCCAACTCTGCTTCTTCTTTGCATCTGTGTGTGTGTATTTGGCAAAGATGTAAAGAAATGAAGGGCCAATTTTACTGCTATTCAGTGGGAACTTTTCAACTGTATTTTTAAATATTTCTTTTTTGATAAATAAAAATTACCATATGAATCACTTGATAAATTCCTTCTGTGACCCCCACATACTTTATATTGTTCATAAAACTGGCAAAATGCCTTGAGACAATATGCATTACATACTTCTATCTTTGAAGTATTGAGTGTTTTTGCAAAGTACTTAAGGTTCAAAAATATTATACTGTGTATGGTTGAGGAAATATATCTGAACACTATTCAAAAAATCCGTAACTCAAAAGGGTATTTTATGACTAATGGAAACACTGTCTTCTGAAATGTGAACACCACCAAGAGGTCATTGCACAGTATCAGAATAATGCAATGATTTGCTATAAGCTTATGAAAGTGAATTGAAGCTCTGAAAAATAATGTGTGTCATTGAATTGTAACGCTCTTGGCGTCACTTCTAAGGAGTGTCTGCCTTTGCCAGAAGTGGAGATGAGAGGCAGAATGTTCTGATTAGAGAGCAGCCTCACATCACCTCGAGTGATAAAGAGCAAAGGGAGAGCAGTGCCTTTTATCAGAAGAGATGACATTGATCTAGTGACGATTCTCAGTCGCAGCAATCAATCCAATGGGAGCAAGTTGCCCTTCATGGATCAATGAGATTACTTTCAACTTAAATGGTAGCTGTGGCTCCTGGAGTGAGGGGAACTGCTCACCGTTACACAATCAAAGGTGCCAAGGGAAGGGGGGCTTTTATTTCTTTATGCTGCACCACTATGGCTTGATTCACTGGGGTCAAGGTCTAGTCCAGGGGTAAGATTTCCAGGACAAATCTTCAAGCTATAGGAGTGAGAGGGTCAGTTCACCAGGCTAGGGATGAAAATACCAACAGGGGTTTCAAAGGAAGCCAATGCTAAAACAGCAAATTCATTGAGAGAGGCAAAAGGTCAGACTCAGGCTGCTATGGCAGAGTCAGGACCCGAGGTATGCCAAATCACATTGTCAGACTGCTGCGTCTAGGTCAGAGCGCCACAGACAGCATCCTACGGCTGGGGGAAGGACCGCCGGGCAGGGTTCCAGCCTGAGCTGCTGTATCTATCCCTGCACCTTGTGGCTTTGCTCCTCCTTATGACCCTAGCTTGTACGTCAACTTCCCCACAGGAGCCTGACACAAGAAGTATGTTTGTTGAAGCCTTATGCAAATACATACTTTTCAAAGTTATACATCAGCATAAGGTGTAGCTTTTTCTCAGACTCTGCCACCAGTCTGTGACAGGAGGTTAGCTGTCCTCTTAAGACACCTAAGCAAAAAAGCAAAAAAACCCCAAAAACAAAACAAACAAACAAAAAAAGACACCTAAGCACTCTTACCTATCAGACATCAAAAATAGTTGACTAAAGGCACCCTAGAAATCTCAGGAAATTCAGGATGTGAAACCTTTTTGCCTATTAATGATATTAATCATTCTTTTCCTAAACTCCTTTTTGTTTTCAGTACTAGAGATTGAAGCTGGGGCCTTCTCAAAGGACCATATCCCTCCTGCCCCTTTTTAATTTTTTTTTTTTTAAATTTTGAAATGGTCTAACTTAGTTATCCAGCCTAGGCTCAGACTTGTGATCCTCCTGCCTCAGCCTCCCAGGATGCTGGAATTGCACCTTCATTCTGAATGTAGAAACTTAAAGGCATTCATAGTAAGCAATTAAATAAGCTAGAAATCAAATATTCCTATGAACAAAGGCATATTCTTATTTAGGGAACTATTTTTGTAAGAATAATTAAAAACCTGGAACAACATCATAAATAATTAGTGTGAACTTGGGAAGAAATTAGAAAGAAGATCCCCAAACATGCATAGGTAGTCAGTATCAGATTCCAAAGTTTCACTGGCCTCACCAGCAAAAAATCTTATAAATGCACCTTTGCAAAACTAAGTATTCTTTGGAAGCTAGAGAATTTGTAAGGTAGAGAATAATCACAATTTTCACTGTTTATACCAACAGTTTTCAGAACTGCTTGGACCTAAACTGTCCTTAGAAGAAGTCTATAGAATTAAGTCCCCATAAAAGCAATCGTTTACTAAGTCTCTTTAGTATACATGTCAGTGTGCCTGGCCGCACTGTTTAAATGTATTTCTCTGTGGGATATTAAAAAATCTACAAGTAGTGTAAGTGCTTTTGTGTCTGTGGTTTCATTTTAAATCCTTTTGAATGAACTCTCCTGAGTGCAAGTATAAGAATCTTTCAAAATTTTTATTTGGCAGAAATTTTATCACAGAAAATGATAACAATCATACCCGTGACTGCCTCCCTTCACGGAGTGTTCTTTTCCAGAACATGGGCAGGGGAGGGGCGCTTAAAGTAATATTAAAATAAGGGTGCATATAGTCAGATTTTATTCATGCTATTAAAGAGTGTAAATGTCACCGAGTCTCAGATATTTTGAGAGCCCTGTTTTTATTTTGAGAAAAAAATAATCATTAGAGAAAAAAATTACCTATGATGCTTCTAAATTTTAATTTTAGAGCTATGAGAATTTTTAGCTCCTTCAGTGCAAAAAAAAAAAAAAAGAACAAAGAATAAACAATCCTTCCCATGTGGGATAGAGAGAGAGGAACTGGAGAAACTGTTTAAAGAAAGCATCAAAATAATATTTTATTTCAAAGTGATAAAAATTAGAAAGCTATCAAACACTAAAAATAATTTTCCTGTGCTTGGGATTATTGCTGACAGGCATATATCTTATATCAAGAGTTTAATTCAATGATTTCATAGAGATTATCATCTATATGGGAATCCAGATAGGAATGTTTCTCTTAAGGTTCCATTCTACAGAGGCTATTTCTTAGGCACCTCATCAAATCTGAACACCAAACTGGTACTTAAAAGGGTTGCGCTCATGAGAGGCAAATATCTGCAAGAGTGAAGAGCTACATATCTTGAGGAAAGCTGCTTGGAATTCACTGTGTTCAGTTTGGTCATCACTCATGTTTGTGCATTTACTAACAGTACCACTTACACAGGCATACACAGTAACCCCAGATAATTCACTAATTCAGGAGTGGCCAAGGGCTGGTGCTAGTCACTGACTTCCTCTCACATACCATGAACTTTCCCAGCAGCAGCCCTGGCTGCCTCTCAGCCCCGGTCCTGTTCCAGAGTCTGCTTGTCTTTGATGTGGGATCTTTGTCAAATGTTGATTCTCCTCTGCACCCCATTCAGATTTATATCAGTTTCTTACAAAAGCCTGTTAGAAATGTAGTATTAATTGTCCAGAAATGTCACCCTGCCATTGCTCTAGCATCATTCTTTAATGAATACAGTCTTCCTTGCTTGTATTTCTATTACTTTAGCTACTTCTATTTCTGTTGTTTATTGAAAAGATCTGTGCAAATAAAAGAATATCAAGTTGCGTAGCTTTAAATGTGCTCTGCTAACTTTCTTCTGCCTTGAAATGCCTGTGAAGTGCCACTACAAAATGCCTGCTACATTTTAATGCCTTCTTGCAAGGCAACATGATGTGGAGAAACAGCTCTGGCTTTGTAAGCACGCAAATCCAGGACCACTTCCAGCAATTGTTACTTAACTTCTGTGAGCCTCAGTGTACTTGTCTATGAAAGGTCAACAGCAACTTCATCCTCACAGATTTGAAGATTAAATGAGATGAAACATGTAGAGCACAAGTACTGTAGCTAGGGCATCACAGAAACTCTGTCACTGTTATTTATTTCTCTAGCCTACAGCAGCAATAGGGGGAGACTATGACATGCACAAATGAACACTCATTTTAAGAAGTACTGTAACTGAGGAAATTATGAACTAGGAAGATAAAAAGTTAAGGTGAGATTCCAAAGAAGCATATGATGCCTTAGTGTGAAGTTGACCACATATGGTAGCCACTGATGGTTGTAAGTGGCTATGACAAAAACAGCATGGTTTCTGAGTTGTTACAACTTTAGTTCCTTCTATCTCTGCAATGCTGTAAGAAAGGCCTGTTTAACTATATATTTGTCTTTCAATGGACAGGTTGTACAATTCACAAGAAATACCTATAGTATAAATGTTTTGTTATACTGCTTGAAATAACATAAAATTCCAGCACATTTAAAATGTAAGGCTATCATCCATCACCCCCATATGATGATGGTGCTGTAACAGGAACATTTTTGTAAGCATGACCAGGCTTTCCTTGGCACCAGTGAACAAATATGCCAAAACTAATTTCTCAACTAACAACATGGTGATAGAATCATTGATTCTTTGATAAGTTATATGTGATTCCAAGAGTATTTGAGTTACATCATAATTTGATGTCACTCCTGAAGCTATCAGACAAAAGATTCCCTAGAATCCACACTGCAGAGTTCTATAAAGCCAGGAAAATACATAGATGAGGGAAACCAGAATCCTCAGAAAGTCTTTTGGCTGTCCTCTATTTCCATTTGCTTCACTTACTGCCAGAGGACCCGGCACTAAAATATAAATAAGATGGAGAAAGACAAAGAGATTGGAAGATAGTAAGCTATAGTAGCTATAATGGAAAGAGGAGTCTAAAGTCAGGCTAGTCTTGTGAATCATCTACTAGCAGTGAGCCTCTTGCAGTATTCGTGTGTATGTGAGTGTACACGTGAGTGGCACATGCATGCATGGTTGTGTGTATTATTGAGAATTTAATCTAGGACCTTTACATTGAGCTGCATCCCCAGCCTGATTTTATTTTTATTTTTTATTTTTGAGACAAGGCTCGCTAAATACTTGAGTTGCATGGGCTGAGCTTGAACTTGTGATCCTCCTACCTCAGAGTCCCAGAGTTCTGGAATTACAGGTGTGCGCCACCACACCTGGATCAATAGTGTTTTAAGATATACAGCATCTACCACACAGAACTGTAAATGAATTCAACTCAAGTGTCCGCTTCCGTAGATTAGTAGTGATTTTCTGAAGTTCTGGGTTGAGATGAGTTCTGAGTCTATGTCTAGGATCATTGAGAAATATACTGTAATTGATTAGCAATGTCTGCTTTGGGCAGAAAAATGGAGTAAATGTTCTTAACATTGTACTTGCTATATAAGTGTTCTGTAAATTATAAATTATTATGATTTATTATGATGATGATTTATTATTACAGAGTGCTTGTGTGTCCCTATCAAATTGCTAAATTTTTACATCCTTAGCACAAAATAGCATTATTTAGTTTTTTTATTATAATAATGGTATATGTCATTTTAATTAATTTGGTGGTAAACATATGTATATTATTCAGTGAGAAGAGCTGAAAACTGAAATCAAAATTTGCTGTTCCAAATTTTACTGCGTTAAACACCTGCTTGGAAAAATATTGTGTGGTTACTAGACGTAGAATTAGGGTTGAAAAAAAGAAGAGATGATATTGAGATGTAGTCCCAAGCTGGCATAAGACAGTTTTCACAGTACTCCATATTGCCTTTAAAATCGTCACAGGGTGAAAAAATACAGTATGTTCTATACTAAGATGCTCTGTGACTTTTTTTTAGTTGCCAAATTTCTTCTCTGGGTTAATAACCAGATTTCTGTAAGCAATCAGGGAATTTTTGAATCAGGCATAACTGATTTTGTATCCTTGCACTATTCCCTTATTTGAGAATGGCAATCTGATCAAACCCATATTTTTAAATTTATATATTTATAGGCATATGGGAGAATAATTTATAGTCTCAATATGATTTTTTCCCACCACAAATAGAGGAAAATGGTAGTGTTTTTTTTTTTTTTAAAGTACCTTATCAGTTTCTTTTTCTATTCTTTGTTTCTTTTTTCCCCTTTATTAGTGATGACTTCATTCTGCTTGAATTCAATGCTTCAGTTTCTTGGGGGTAAACTAATAGATTATGTATGCAGCTCTTGCTCCACGTTGATTGAACTCATCTGGTGGGTCTGAGTGTGGTGCCTGCGTTCCCACAAAGGCAGCAGCCTGTGTCTGGGGTCCAGCCGCCACTGTCCTCGCCGCTGCCTCAGGAGCTTGGAAGAGTCAGGGCGGATTGCACTGCCTTCCCGCCTGCCGGTGCTTCTGAGGGGCTGTCTTCCTACCACTATCTTCATCGAGTGTTCAGAAAAACTTTTCTTTAAAAATGAAGGGAAGGAGAAGAACTAGAACTATCCGGAAATTTTAAAAATGTACACTGAAGGAGAAAAGCTACATAGCCTTGGAGAGTTTGTATTTTGTTTATCAAAAAACGTCAACTGCTGGTCTGCGGAGCACCCAGAGAGAGCCCCACAGCAGCTCTGAGACTGCAGGGCTGGGAGCCCTGTCCACCTTCCCCGACTGAGTCTGGCTCAGGAAGCCCGCTTCTCCTCAGAAGCGTGCGTACCCCACCCTCTTCCTTGTTATCCTTTACGAGCATAGTTTGTACTCGTGTGCGTTGGGAGTTTGTAACCTGGGGACTTGGTACACGCATAGAACGTATCTTGGTCATTCTCGATCCTTCGCTGGCCCCACCCGGGCCCCTTCCCCCTCTCCAGAAAGTCTGGCTTTTCATTTCCTACCATTTCTACTCTGTTTACTCTATATTTATATTTTAGGTTTATCATATTAGAGATACCAAACAGACATAATCTTAAATACTTTAATACAATGGATTCTCACTTTCTACTGCTTTTTCAGTACCTCGTCCTTATCGGCTATCTCTTTGAACTGAAAAGCCAGTCATGATATTCTGAGACCGTTTGGGCCTGAAAGGCTTTTCATACCTGTGCCACTGCCTGCCATCCCAGGTCCCTCCTCCTCCACATCCCTTATCAACTAGAGCAGAGATTCTCAGTTATCCATGAAACACCAGCGTCTGTACCAATGAAGTACCCAAATCTGCCAGTGATGTACATTTGTCATTTATTAGTATAAATTTTGAATATCCCTAAGTTAAAGTTATGAGCACACATTTGACTCTAACTTCCTTTTCAAAGGAAGGGAGCATGTATCACCCCGTGTGTGCAGGAAGGAATGGAGAATTTGAGGACCACCACTTGCCCGGAGTGGCTAGCTTGCATTTCCTAAAGCAGCGCTTTTTTGCGGCTGTCATTTGCCTTGACCTTCTTTCTTCCTGAACTTCCTCTCCTCACTCGTCCAGCTGTTGAACACCCATGCATACGTCAAGGTTCAGCTAAAGTGCCATCTCCCGGGTGGCACGTCTGTGACCATCTCCCATGGCCTTGTCCTCTATGTTCCCATGACCCCATGCGGATCTCTGTTGTGGCACCATCAGAATAATTGTAGTCTTCTATGCGCCTTTTGCTCCCCCCTCCTAGACTGCGATTCTTGCAGGTAATGTTTATTTGTACATTCCCGTGTCTCAACATGAGGTCGGATACAATACGGTGCTCCCCTATGCCTCAGATCAGTTAAAGGAGCTGAATGACTGTTTAGATCTGCCTATCATTCTCCGCCTACTTCCCAGTCCTGAACCACATGGTGTGATAGTGGCTCTGTAGACATGATTATGACAGATAAATCCAAGCTGAAAGGGAATGACCAGCTGAGCAACTCGGGGATGGGTGGCCGAGTCACTGCAGAAGTGTAGTGCTAGGAAGAGGCAATGGCTACAGTACTGGAGGGAAGCCTAGGACGAGCAACAGGAGGGTACCCTCAGCTGTCACCAAGCCTCCTCTATCCTGTCTCATGCTTTCTTTGGCATGGCTTTTGCCTTTTTTCTTTACCTAAGCTTGGCTGTGCCCATACTTTGACCTATACCCAACTGCTACCATCTCACTCCCAAAACTCATGAGTCTCATTGAAAGCAACATTGCCATATGCCAATGGGTGTCGCATCCAGCCTTCATTTGACAGGTGGAACTTTGTCTCTAACAGACAACACTTACTTGAGAAAATAAGACACTCACACTAAAATTCAGTCAAAACTATGTATATGATTTTAAAAAGAAAACAATAGGTATTGCAATTGCTCTAAAAGGCCAAGATTTTTGCTTACCTGCTCATTCCAAAGGTAGTTATTAATCTCAAGTCAGGTATTTTGAACCTTGGAGCAAAGGTATGCATGTAAGCACTATTTTTTATTCATTTTAATTACTAATCTAATTTCACCATTTTCCTAGCTTATTTGAATGATATCATCAAATCTTTCAAGTTTGGATGGTGGCACCTTTAAGAGGAATATCAAAAAGTGACTTCAAGGATGATGTACTCTGGGTGACTGTGTTTGTTGTGTTCTTCAGTGGCCGTCCAGTGGGAGGAAACTCCGACCGTATCCAGAAGCTGCGGAAGGAGTATTACCAAGCTCGCAGGGAGGGCTTCCCTTTATATGAAGACGATGAAGGAAGACCAAGACCCTCTGATTATGATCTTCACTGGGTAAGCATATGCCTGATTTGAATTATGAATTCCTCCTTACTGAAATAATTTAGAACAGAACATGGTCTATTATGTTCTATACATGTCAAGTTGTACTGAGGTAGCTTGGGTTTTATACATGTGGATATTAAACAGCTGTCTTCTCCCACAGACATTGCTTACATAAATCCATGTGCATGTTCCTTCTAGTGGCCATCATGCTTACTTCTGGGTATATGGCAGCTCTGATAAAGACAGAGATTCTTTGCCAGTATTCAGTGAGCCTGAATCTTTACCTTCCTTTGGCCTCAAACAACTCAGCCATCACTAATAGACCACACTGTAGGCCCTGTGTCCTTTGCAATATGGTTATTAGAAGCAAACTTCTGCAAGACTATTGTCAGAGATACCAATTATTTGTATAATACATCCAAGCTAACCTTACCAGTACATTAACATTGCTTTGTTCTGAGATAAGGGGAGATTTTGCCAAATTTTCAACATACAGGGGCCAGGAAAGATTACTGTAGCCACTGAAGATATATTCCTCAGTTTTCTCACACTACAATGATTCCTTTTCTTTTCATCTTTTCTAAGAAGGTAAGCCTGTGCTTACAAAGAACACCTTGGTTGTGAGCCTCTGTGAGACTGTCCAGAGGAGGTGCGTAAGTGTGACATGACATGTACTTGTCAGGTACTCAAAACGGCACCTGACACAGAGCCAGTGCTCAACAATTACGAGCTCTCCATACCAACACTATTGGAGCAGAGTTGAACATGATCATAGCAGTGTCCTAGCTGTGATTCCTTCTCATGTCCCCTCTTTGATGATTACTGCCTTCTACTCCAGTTTTTAGTGCTCTGTTAAAAACCAAGTAAGGAACTCTGTCATCCTGGTGCTCGCTGAAGACAGCAGCTCCTGTGAGAGGCCATTCCGTTGAAAGGAAGTTTTTCCTCCTAGATCTCACATTCACATTTATGCTTCCAAGATCAGGACAGAGTAAGTGGAGCCCAAGGACCGGGGGGTCCGGGGTAGTTTCCACATCTCAACAGTGGCAGGTCACGCAGGGCGGAGTTTGCAAGTTAGCTTCAGAAGACGGCACCTTTGGGCAGAGCAGCTGCAGTGCACAAGATTCCTCCTGTGAAGACAGAGTTTAAAAGCACTTACCAGAGGCGTGCAGTGAGGACTGGTGACTCCAAACCAATGGCCACAGCCTCTTTGGAGATAGTTCTGGTAGACTATGGAGCGGAGCAAGCAGCTATGTGTTGGTTTTATTACAGGTGTCAGCATTAAACAGAATGGCATTTAAAGTGCTGGGACAACTTGTCTCTTAGATTCTCAGTAGCAAAAAAGAAAGATCTCCACAGAATAGCAGATTAGACAACAATTTATTCTGTTTTAAACTCAATTGAGGGCAATTTAGTACCTTTGACAACAGATGCGAGAACTCATCAGATGAGGCTCTGCTCTCTCAATGAAACAAATAAGCAATACAATGAAGGAAAGTTATTTCCACCATGCACAAAACGGAGCACCATGACCAATGCATTGAAAAGTATTCCACCCACAGATCACTGTGAATCCCTATGAGCAAAATAAACAAGGTATTTTAGATTAAGCAGTCCTGGTTGTTTTGACCTTGTTTTATATCATTTCTTTAATTCAAGCTGGAAGGACGAAGATGCTTAACCTTCCAGAGACTGAATGTTTCCTCTGACCCTCACCAAACCTGAGCTGGATAAACTCTTCCCTTATGTGCTTCTTTAATTTTTTATATATTTTAAAAGTAGAAGCACAAAAACATATTAACAAACAGACACAAAGTAGCATAAGAAATAGTACAATCAAAACTGATTTACAGACAAGGTGACTTGGACTCAACAATGGTTGTTGCTTTACCTATTGATATCTTTGAGTGTGTATTCATGAACACAGATACAGACATGCAAAATTGGTCAAACAACTAATCATCTCCACAACAGAAAAAAAAAAAAGAAAAAGAAACCGGAAAGCATTAACAAAGAGGCACAAAGTAGTACAATAACAGTAAGATCAGAATTGAATTATAGACAAAGCAACAGAAAACCAACAATAGTTGCTGCTTTTCATATGGATATCTTCAAAGTGTGTGCTCAGGATGACACATACAGACATACAAGATTGATCGAATAACCCATCATCAACTATTCCTTAGCATTAAGTGATATAATACAATAGTAGAACCATGTTAGCCCTCCTGCACATATGTATATACATATATACATACACACATTTTTGCCTCTTTCTTTTCTCCTTTCCCTCGTCCCATCTGTTCTTTGCTTTTGAACAGATTTCCTTCATGTCTCTTAGTTTATATTCCCACCCTCAGGTTCTTACACCAGTGATACAATACGTTGCCTGCTCATGTACCACTGATTTATTTCACTTATGAGTATGGATTCCAGTTTTGACCACTTGCCTACAAAGTCCCCAAAACTGTCTTTCTTTATAGCTGAATAATATTCCATTATATAAAAATGCCATAGTTTTTTAATCCAGTCTTCTGTGGATGGACACTTGGGTTGCTTCCACATTTTAGCTATTACAAATTGTGCTGCTATAAACATGGGTGCACATATATCAGAGTGATATGATGTTTTCAGATCTTCTGGGAAAATACCCAGAAG